>JAQGAZ010003081.1:0-13466 GCA_034692225.1 Polydesmus complanatus
CTGGATTTGGTATTAGTGTTCCTTGCCTTTCTACAACTTATATGCCATCCGCAACGCCCTACACTGGATTTGGTATTAGTGTTCCTTGCCTTTCTACAACTTATATGCCATCCGCAACGCCTTACACTGGATTTGGTATTAGTGTTCCTTGCCTTTCTACAACTGATATGCCATCTGCAACGCCTTACACTGGATTTGGTATTAGTGTTCCTTGCCTTTCTACAACTTATATGCCATCCGCAACGCCCTACACTGGATTTGGTATTTCTGTACCTTGCCTTACATCTACCATTTACACAACTAGAACGCCCTCCACTGGATTTGGTATTAGTGTTCCTTGTCTTACATCTACCATTTACACAGCTAGAACGCCAATAACACCAAACAACCTATTATTCTCTGACTTTAGTCCTGGTGTGATTTGTACAGCACCTACAACACCCTCTACTGAGTTTGGCATTACTGTACGTTGCCAAACTACTACCATTTACACAACTAGAACGCCAATAACGCCTACTAAACCAAACGGCCTAGTATTCTCTGAACATAGTCCTTGTGTGATTTGTACAGCACCTACAACGCCCTCTACGGAGTTTGGTATTACTATAAGTTCCCATACTACTAAGATACGCTTACCATGCATATTTTGTACAAAATGCTCAACAACCAACACAATTGAATTTGCTATCACTCTTGGTTGCAAAAGTTGTAGACCATTTCCATAGTCAATAGCCATTATGTTTAACAGGATTCATCATTGTCATAAGAAGGAGAATCACATTATTTACTAATAGATATGCTTTTTTGGATCTTAATGAGAAAGAAAAGTTAAAAGTTGGAATGAGTTTAAAGAAATAAAACAATTTTAATTGGGATAAGCCATTTTAATTAGAAAATGAGTTTAGAAAGTAGAATTAGTTGTCTAAATCGTTTTTAAGAAAAATTTAATTGCATAATGAAATGTTTAATGTATAAGGAAAAATTAATGTTATATAGAAAAATTTAAGCGAAAATAAAGAGAAAATAATTCATTAGGAAAAATTAATTGTATAAGGAAAAATTATCTTTGCATTAAGAAAAATTAATTTTTCCTTATACAATTAATTTTTCTTTATAAATTATTAAAGAAAAAAAATTACTTTTAACAAAACAAAATTAATTTTAACAAAAAATTTTTTAATTTCACAAGAAAATTAATGTTGAAAAGATAAATTAATATTAACTAAAAAATTTACTTTTATCAAAAAAAAAAAAAAAAAGCTGGAAAATTAGCTTTTTAAAAAATATGTTAATAGAGACTTTGTAGATTAATGTATTTCTTTTCTTTTATTGGGCCATTTCATCATTATTATTTTCATGCCATTTTGTAATTTATCAGTAATTCAACAACATATAATATAATTATATAAATATCATTATATAAAGTTTTCATTCCATTATGATTTGTCAATTGTATATATAGTATAATGAGCTTTTAATAATAATAATTATAACTTTGCATAATTTCACCTCCAGAATTATATACTGTATGACCCACCCAATTTTTGTAATGCCACTGAAAATTAATATGTTACACAATTGGCAGGTGGTTCTAATCAGACAGTAATTATTTCATAGTAGGTCAATTGGTTCACAAAAGATAATGGACTGTTGGGTCACAATAAACAATTGAGTTCCAACAGACAAATGTTTTACCATAACATCTTCATTCTACACCTTCCCCCCCCCCCCTCGTCCCCCTTCCAACAACACCACATCGGGTCTATGTTACCCAGGTTAATTTTCAATTTAAAATGTTTTAAGTGATTATTTGTTGCACTAGTTGACTTTATTTTGCATTTTTTATTTTAGGTAATGCTGTTTCCAAAGTCATTTTTGGCCATAGCTTTTTTGATCTTAATACAGCAGTGTTAAAGTTAAGAGAAATGTCTGCATTTGATAAATTTATGCATTTATAGTGTTTATTTTTGTGCAATTATTTATTGTATGTTGTTTTGTGTAATCTTAGTACTGTGTAGTTTCGTCTTCATAATAGCAGTGCAATTGTAACTTTTAATGGAGTAGGGAGAATAATGTTGTAAGGGTTAATATTACCTTACTTGAGAATATTTTTGATGTTGTATGATTATTATGTCATCTATTGTTTTTAATGTGCAATATTTTTAATGTTGTGAATAATAACATATTATAGGATGTGGATTGTATAATATAATAAAAATGTTAATAAAAAAATTCAATAAAAATGAATAACAAGTTCAATAAAAATTCAGTAGAAATTCAATAAAAATTCAATAAAAATTCAATAGAAATTCAATAGAAATTCAATAAAAATTCAATAGAAATTCAATAAAAATTCAATAAAAAAAAATAAAAAATTCAACAATAATGAATAAAAAAATTAATAAAAAAATGAATAAATAATGCAATGAAAATGAATACAAAATGCAATAAAAATGAATAACAAATTCAAAATTAAAATAAAGGGCAGTGAGAGTGACGAAGCAGGGTACGTCCAGGCAAATTCACCGCATATCGCGCAGCAATCGCAATCCAAAACCTAGACAAGGCGCTTATCACTTGCCTCGTTCAGGTATTCACGTGGTTTTCAGCAATGTTGTCGCTTTACAAGAGCAACTGGTCCAGGATTTTAAATAATATTATATTATTTAATATAAATGTTATTAATATAATAATAACTATTAGTTAAAGTTTAATAAACATGTTCTGATTTTAATAATAAATTTGGAAACCGTAATAATAATTTAATCCCGCACACTTCTAGCAATTATTCGTATGACGCGCGAGGAGGTGTATAATTCTTTCAAAATGGCAGGCTTAATATCGTCGTTGGATGTAAGAGGTAATAATTCTTTTAAAATGGCGGCGTACGATCGTAATGTGATGTAAGAGGTATAATTCTTACAACATGGCGTCTTACAACAGTAGCGATGTATTGCCGCGGTAATAAATTCATTTTCAATGGCGGCAGTTTGAGATATCGATTATTTTTGCGTAATTAATCGTATAGTCATTCTATAAACGCGTAATTTTTACATTATTTTACGTGGAAAAAGCAACTTCCAGTGTTATAATTATTTAAATAAGTGTAAGAAATATAATTATACTGTGAATTCCTTATGATAAAATCACCGCCAGACGACTACCTGAGGCTGAGAAAGAGTAGTCTTCGAGCGTTAAAGGTATACAATAGATGTAGGGTATACAGTAACAGTTTCGGGAACGAAGACCAAGCTTCTCATTCCATAATGTAAGTAAACATTTTATATTTGATTCAATTAAAGCTAATTGTTTAATAAATACCCTATTTTTTAATAAAGGGTGAGATATTATTATTCTAAAAACTGATAATCAACTGGTGACAGCATCAGAAAACGTTCGAAATTCTGACGCGGATCCATCTGCAGGCTCGAGAATTATTGTGGTTTGTTTACAGATGTATGAAAACGTTTTAATACTTTCTACAATTCATTTGAAATGTTAACTACGAAGGTATACTAACTGTTGATTTGTCCGTAGAATTAAGAAGTGACAAAGTGTCGACTGTCAAGTTTATAAGTGTATTCCAAGCTGTATGTGTGTGTGAGATCGTCGTTCAACCGGGATAGTTAATTCTTACATCGTGTGGTAACTAATATAAAATTTAAAGAAGATGCTTTATAAGATTTTCTAACAATGTGTGTTTATGTAGATAAAAAATTTCGCTTTTTAAAGATCGAAATTGACGGTGGAAGCAAAAGTAAATTGGGAGCCTGTCAAAATCGATTCAACGCTACAGGAACAGCTTTGAAATGTGAGTCTCAAAAAAGAACATTTATATAACTATTATAATATGGGTTTAATTATTCTTTCTCATCGAGCGTTTGAATATTCGTTCCTATTATTTACCCGTGAAATTTTGTTCGAAATTGAGATGTTATTCGGTCTGGAGTTAACTCAAGGCTGAGCTCCGAAATTTGAAACTACGAGCTGTATTTCTTGAAACTGGTGTGAACACAGTTTCAGTCGGCTGTGTTGGTAAGATTTCGGGCGAACTATTTTGATAACGGTGGTTTCTCGGACTTTGAGCTCCTGATCCAACTGCGGACTCTTGAGCCTCGATTCGCTTCAGACATTCTCCTAACTGTAAGAGGTACGTGGCGTAGGTCTCCACACTTTGTTCCTGCGTAGAAGGCGCAATAGAAGAGAAGAGATAGTGCTTTCATAATGGTTGCTGCTGTTTTTGGGTATGTTAATATGATTGTTAGGTGGGCGAAAGTAGACGGGATCGATGTTGCACGCGGAATTATTGAGAGTAGGTTGGAAGTTATAAACACATGCGTGTAGTAGAGTCAATAGGAGGGAGGGGAGAATTTATGGTTTTTAGAACATGGAAAAGGAAGGAGCGTAGAAATGAAAATAAATATGGAATGAATGACGTTTTGTTTAATTATTGTGAATATAGTTGCGCAGTCATTTTGATGTCAATAGGAAACTAAAACAACAGGTTCTCCCCTATTGCTTTTGAGTAGAATTTTTTGTTGTACACTTTATTTAGTTTTTTTTTTTATATATATATATTTCCGCTGCTTTTAATTTTTCTTTATATTTTGTGCTGTTTTTAATTTTTCTCCATATTTACTGCATTCTATTATTTTTTTATTTTTTAATTCATTTGTTTCGCTGTTTTTATTTATTAAATTTATTTATTATTATTATTTTTTTTTTTTGCTGCTTTAACTTTCTTTCATATTTGTTTTTATAATTTTCTTAATGTTTTTATAATTTTGCTTTTGTTTTTATAATTTATTTCTTAATATTTTTTGCCGTTTTTATTTTAGTTTATTATTTTTCTGCTGTTTTTTATATTTTTATTTTTACTTTAATTACTGTATTGTATTTATGTATTTATTTTTATTTTTAATTTTAATTGCTTTTTGTGCTGCTTTTAACAACATTTTCTTTCCTTCTTGCTGTAGCTTTTTAAGTTTTTATACTTTTTTTTAAATTATTTTTTTCTTTTAATTTTCTGTTGTTTTTATTTATTTTATTTTAGTTATTTAATTTTTTTAGAGGTTTTCTACTGTTTTTAAAGTTTCTTAATGCTTTGTGCTGTTTTTATTTTTGTTTATTACAGTATTTATTTTTGCTGCTGCTTTTAATTTTTCTTTAAAATTTTTTGCTGCTTTTAATTTTTCTTCATATTTTCTGCTGATTTTATTTATTTTAGTTATTTAATTTTTTTTGAGGTTTTCTACTGTTTTTAAAGTTTCTTAATGCTTTGTGCTGTTTTTATTTTTATTTATTACAGCATTTATTTTTGCTGCTGCTTTTAATTTTTCTTCAAATTTTTTGCTGCTTTTAATTTTTCTTCGTATTTTCTGCTGATTTTAATTTACATTTTTTTTTGATTATGGTATTGACATTATTCTTTTAATTAGCTTCCTTCATAGTACTTGTTATTCCTGTATTAATTAGGCGAGTTTAATTTACTATCAAGATAAAAACTAAGCTCACTAGCTCTTTCTCCAGTAGCAACTCCAGAGCTTTGGTCACTTTCTTCAAGATTTCCCTCTCTAAGAGAGTTTCCTGAAAGCACACTTTTAGCTCCTCTTTTTCCTCTCGGCTTAACTCTGTGCTCAGTTCCGCATTCTTAATGCCTACCAGCTGTCGGTTAAACTGATTCACACAGGCAGTAGTCGATGGCTTTAACTCATGCCCTAAGGTGCTTCGAATGGCACTTAGACTTCCGGTGACGTAGGCCTCAGTTGTATGGGTGAGATTGTCAGTGAATTTCTTCACTGTTTTAGGCTCCAACTTCGGATTTTTCACTCACGCAGTCATACAAGGTGTTCTTTTTCTCCGTCGCTGTTGGACCGGACATACACTTGCTTAAATGTTGGAAGTATTTGAGGTAGGTGCTGTCATCCGCAGCCACTACCACCTCTGTGTAGAAGGTGAAACAGATGAGTAGAGATAATGCTTTCAACATGGCTGCTGCTGTTTTTGGCTTTTAGATTTTGAATGCATTATTTATAGCAGAGAAATTGGTTTAATGATTTATTGAAAGTAGGTGAATAGTTACAATAAGGAAATAGAAAATTATATTTTTTTTTATTGGATTGAATAGTACACACATTATGTAATAAAGCTATAGAGGTGGGGGGGGGGGAGGGGGTAGGGGGAGAGAGAGAGAGAGGTGAGGGAAGGAAGTGTGTTATTGATTAGAGATTTTAAGGGAAATAAAATTGGAAGTTGATGACATCATTTATATGCTGCTTTTAATATCTTCTCTTCTAATTTTAATTTTACTTTACATTTTCTGCTGTTTTTAATTTTTTTTTAATATGAATTTTAGAGGTGTTTTTTTTTGTTTTTATCAATTCTGTTCCATTTAATTTTCCTTAATATTTTGTCCGCTGATTTTAATTTTTTTTTTTTTACATTTTTAAATTCTGCATTTAATTATTTTTATACATTTTTAAATTCTGCATTTAATATTATTTTGTTTTATTATTTCTGCTATTTTTAATTTTTTTTTATATATTCTGCTGTTTTTAATTTTGGTATATTATTTCTTCTATCTTTTCCTTGTTTTTTTTTATTTACTGTTTATAATTTTTTTTTAAAATAATTTAAGTTTTTTTCAAATTATTATTGTGGTTTATGAAGATTAAACATACTCTACCTGATTTTTTTTTTAAAAAGCAATTTAAATGACATAGATTAAATAATTGGTTTTTATTCCACAAGGTTACATTTTTTTAAAAATTATGTTATAATTAGTCAAACAATAAAATTCTTTTTTTCTTCTTGTTCCTAGTCAGCTCTAACTCTTACAAATATTATTATTGTTTAAAACAAATTTACTTTATTAGTCAAATTTTGATAAAATGTTAGATGCTCATTTTGGCTCTGAACTTGCTCCTAAACTATAATATAAATTAACTTTCTTGTTAGCAAAATAGGTAATAAGTTTTTAATTTTTTTAATCTTTACATTACTAAATTCAATTTATATTGAAACAGCTAAAATTTATCAGAATATATCCGAATTAGATACCGGTATTATTAAACTCAAGATTTAAGATTATAATTATTTTGTAATATTAAAAATACACGTTAGATAGATTAGTGTTCTAAAGTCATCTTAATGAGATATTCTTTCTGAAATACAAGGGGGGTTTTTTTCCTTAAGGAGATGAACATCCCATTCCTATTGTTCCAGGACCTGATACATGTTGACAATCTTTTGAAGGTTTATTTATTTCTTTTTCATCTTTCATTGGTTTTTCATCTTTTGCGGGTTTTTCATCCTTTGCGGGTTTTTCATCTTTAGCAGGTTTTTCATCTTTTGAGGGTTTTCCATCCTTTGAGGGTTTTTCATCTTTTGAGGGTTTTTCATTTTTGGCGGGTTTTTCATCTTTTGCTGGTTTTTCATCTTTAGCAGGTTTTTCATCTTTAGCAGGTTTTTCATCTTTAGCAGATTTTTCATCTTTAGCAGGTTTTTCATCTTTGGCAGGTTTACTATCTTTTTCTCTTCCTGTGAGAATTTCATCCACATTTTCCTTGTCTATGAAATAAATTCAAATAAAACATTTCCAATTAACTCAGAATTAAAACAAGTGGTGCCTGTGCACAATTCTTATGCTGTTAAGTTAATTCCTACCCTGATTATAGAAAACAACAAGGTTAAAGAAAAACTAGATTAGTAACTTACTTGCTGCTAGTCTTTTTCTTGCAACGGGCTTAGCGTAACAAAAATTTAATGTTATAAAAATCACCAGGAGAATTGCACTTGTTGATAAAATCTTCATTTTTTAAAATATGTGTTTAATATTTGAAATCAGGATTTGCTCTTTTGTTATTTTAGTTTTCTTTTTTATATCCGTGTAATCTAACATGCAAAGCATGCTAAAATAAAAGGTTAGAACAAAGCTGTAATTTAGTTTATATAATAAAAAAAAAACACAATAACTAATTAATCATTATATTTTTCAATGCATCATTAAAATTCTTTTTTACCCCCCCCCTACCAAAAAAATTTAATACCTAGGTATTTAAATTACCATCATTTTATCTAAATTTATCTTAATTCTAATTTCACTACATGTTAGTTTTGATTTAGATTAAAACAAAACAAAAAAATTTTCACAAATTTACAATGGGTTAGTAAAAACTTCCAGATGAACAATTAGTCAGTGTATTATTTTGCCAGTGTATTATTTTGCCAGTGAACACTTTTGCCGGTTACCATTTTTTCTGGTTCTTCTCTGTCCAGAGTATGTAGATATCTAAATTTTGAAAAGTTTCTAAACCTGAGTCATTTTTGATTTAGGTTTTTGGCTGTAACACAGGTTGATATAGGTCAGTGGGGAATAGTTTGAAGTAGTCAGAATGCCATTCTTTTAATGTATGTGTTCACCCAATAGCATTTTAAGTAGAAATCAGTCTCATCTGGTTACTTTGCCAAGTCCAGCATGGCTTAACTTAAGTGATCTTAAGTTGGCTGTTTACAATGAGGCATATGACTAATCATTGAATACATACAAACTGCATTTTTAACCAGTTGTATGCTAGGTTACTATTGTCTAAAAGTGTTCTAAAAGTGTTTAAGGAAACTCCAACTGCACTGAAAAAGTCATCAATGTAAATCATGTGACTAAGATTAATTGTAAACCAAGGACTAAAATAGAACTAGGTTGAAGATGTTACACACCTCCCCCCCCCTAATATCAAGAGATTCCAAGGCAAAAACTTAATATTTTTGGTACAATATTTTATTAATAAAATTGAAATATTACAAGTTGTAACAAGATTTTTTTTATTAATTTCTTAATAGATATCCGCCATTTTATAATTTTGATTTTTTTAATTAATAATTGTCTTTTATTTGAGCAAGATGTTCTGGCTGTGATTGTTGTTGGGTACAAGTGATGAGAGTTGTTTAATCTCCTTTTTTCTTGGCTGGTTTTTCATCTTTTGCTGGTTTCTCCTCTTTAGTATCTCCAGCAGCATCATCTTTAGCTGGTTTTTCATCTTTAGCTGGTTTTTCATCTTTGGCTGGTTTTTCGTCTTTGGCAGGTTTTTCATCTTTAGCGGGTTTTTCATCTTTGGCAGGTTTTTCTTCGGCATCTTTGTCTCTGCCTGTCAGCCCTTCTTCCTCTTAAGAATTAGAAAAAAGAAATTGGGGTTATAAGTCAAACAGGAAATACATTTTTTTGGAGGGGTATTTTTAAGGGTTAAGGAGGCAATCTGGATCCTGTAATGTTAATCTTGGTTATGCTAATGAGACCAACATTACCTCTTAATAAAGTGGAAAATTGGTGTGGTGGGGGAGAAGGTAAATAAGAGCCTATTGGGGGAAGGTGTGTATTGACTTACCAGCCTCCATCCTTTTCTCCGCTCTTGCTGCATAGCACACATTAAGTGTTATACAAATGGCTAAGAAAAGTCCAACTGTCAGCAGTTTATTCATTATTAACAACTAGAATGGTAACTTCTAAATCCTATAGCTACTTCGCTCACTTCTTTTATACCCGTGTAATTCTAATAAATTAATTTCGGGGAAATATGATTAAAGTTATCGAGTTAATACAATAGGAAAAGCACACAATAGATCATTAATTTAAACAATCAAATGGCATTATCAAAATTAATTGCTAATTGTTTTATTTTATCCGACTTCAAATTTCTCTTGTTACTACCCACCTATTGTTTGAGATTTAAATCTGCAATTTTGATTAATCCAAACTGTTGCCACCTAAGAAATAAGGGTTTTAAACTGGTTCTGAAATTTAAAACTTGTCGTGATGAAAATTTTAAGTCAGGATTAAGTCTCTTCTTACATTCTTTAAGTCTGGTTAAGTCATATTAGAGTTACCACCCTTTTAATTTTGCATTTATTTTAATCCAAGCTGTTGCCACCTAAGAAATAAGGGGTTTAAGCTGGTTCTGGAATTTAAAACTTGTCGTTATGAAATTTTTCAATCTGGATTAAGTCTCCCTTTCTTACATTCTTTAACCCTGGTTAACTCACATTTGCGTTGCTACTCTCTTAATCTTGCATTTCCTTTAATCCAAGCTGTTGCTACCTAAGAAATAGGAGGTTTAAACTGGTTCTAGAATTTAAAACTTGTCACGATGATATTTTTAAGTAAAGATTAAGTCTCCCTTTCTTACATTCTTTAACCCTGGTTAACTCACATTTGAGTTGCTACTCTCTTAATCTTGTATTTCCTTTAATCCAAGCTGTTGCTACTTAAGAAATAGGAGGTTTAAACTGGTTCTAGAATATAAAACTTGTCGCGATGAAATTTTTAAGTCAGGATAAAGTCTCCTTTTTTTATATTATTTAATCCTGGTTAACTTATATTTAAGTTGCTACCCTATTAATTCTGCATTTCCTATATTCCAAGCTGTTGCTACCAAAAGTAGCACATAGATTTAGCGTGGTTCTCAAATTTAAAACTTGGTGCAATGACATTTTTAAATCTGGGTTAAGCTGCATTGTTCTTCCTCAGAGTTTACACTGATCACACTTCATATATGGTTAAATTACACTTGATTAATGTCTCGCATTTGACATAAGTGAGAGATTTACATCATGCTTGATCTTAATTTTGTTTAAATTTTATTTCTTTTACGCTCATTTTTTCAATCACATTTTGTACCTTAGATTTTTTCATTCACTTTTTTTCTATAGAAAAATAGGACCCAAACATGGGACACTTTTATTTATGAATGGGTTGTTAAATTTTTAAGAAGTTTTTTATAAATTTTTGGTCAAAAATTTTGTAAGCTTTTAGTGGAAATATTATGAAGTTTAAGTGAAATTTTTATGAATTTTTTTTTATAGAATTTTTATTGAATTTTAAATTAAATTCAGTAGTTAAAATGTTTGAGTCCTTTCATCCTGTTCAATGGAATAAAACGGGGAAAAGTTTACATTTTAATTAAATATAATATTTTTTTAATAATTTATTTAATGGATAATAATAATTATTGACAATTTTCTATAATAATAATATTAATTATAACTAGTAATGACTAATTTCCGGTGTTATTACTCCAGAAGTTTGATATAAATTAAGAGAGAATAAGATCATAGAAAGTGACTAGATTAACAACATTATTATGGCAGCTTCAATACATAATTATACATAAGTTAAAGAATAATCATCAAAATTATTTTTTAAAAAAAAAAATAATAGTAAAAAAAAAATAATTATGTGATTTTACATAATGACTTGACCTGATTTACAAAATGTGATTTACGTCAATGTAAAAGGTAAAATTAAGATTTACATTTTTTTAAATCAATAAAAGCGATTTTTATGGAAAATAAAGTAGAGATTTACAGAAAAAGTACAGATTTGCATACATATATAAGGGATTTACATTAATCCAATTGTCAATTTGACTAAATCTGTTAAGTAGATTTACCGTAAATTTAAAAAAGATTTGCTCGAGAAATCTTAAGATGGATTTGAATAAAATAGAAATGTTTTAAACTTAAGATTTGCAGAAAGAAATTTTCATAAATCTGTATTAAGATTTACACAAATTCCAGATTTTGAAATCAAAAATGTGAAAAACAAAAAAGATTTACATAAATCTAGCGGAGATTTGCGTAATTCTAATACATTATTTTTAATATAAGAGTTACATAGCTATGGAAATCTTTGAGATGATTTACGTAAGATTTACACAAATCTATAGGAGATTCGCATAATTCTAAAGAAGGATTTTGTTCTATTCAGGATTTTCAAGGAAAGATTTACAAAAAAAAAAAAAAAAATATTATAAAATCTTAATTTTTTTTTATAAGGCTGATTTACATAGAGATTTACACGAATCTTAAGAGATTTGATTTACAGTTGTTGTTGAGTGACGCAACAAACGCTGCTTTCGTGTTTAATGAGCAGAGACATCCGGGAGAAAGTCTTTGCGCACATCCGGCACTGGTATTTCTTGACGTTGGAATGGGTCTGTAGATGGGCCCTGAGGTTGGAGCGGTCGGCGAAGGCCCTATCGCAATGGGTGCAAGCGAAGGGCTTCTCTCCCGTGTGGGTCCTCAGGTGTCCTTGGAGCAGCCAGGGCCTGGAAAAGGCTTTGCCGCACACTTCGCATTTGCAGGGCAGGGTGTGGGTGCGGATGTGCATCTTAAGGGCCCCCATCGACTGATAGGTTTTAGGGCAGTGCTTGCAGACGAAGGTCCTAGGCTCGTGTAGGTCGGGGCAATGGAACTGCTGGTGTTTGCTCAACCCACCGGAAGTGCTGTAGCTCTTGAGGCAGCTGGAGCAGTCGAAGCGGGGCTTGGGCTCTCTGTCCGGTACTTCCGCTGGCGAGGAGTCGTGGCTTACGTTGCTGAAGAGAGAGTTGCGGTGGTTTTCGAGGACAGGAAGTGGCGATTGGAATGCGGCGCGGTCTTGAAGGACCGGAAGTACTTTTTGGTAGAGGCGGTGGACGAGGAGCGGGTGGTAGGAGGCCAAAGGGAGGTAGGGGAAATATTCCGGAAGTGAGGGGCTGTCGGAGGGAGAGGGCGAAGGAGAACGGCTGAGTGGAGAGCAACTTCCGCCTTCACTTCCGCTGTCGTAGGAAATAGGGCGCTCCATCTGTCGGTTCATTTCTATAGTAATAAAAAAAAAAGGAATTTTTAATATGAGAAAAATTTTCGATAATATTATTATTACGCATAAAAGAGAAATTCAGAAATAAAACAAAAAGCAGAAAAGCGTTTTTTTTTTTTTTAAAAAAAACAAAACATAATTATTTAGAGATAAGAAAAGAAGCGAAATCCAGAAAAAAAGAACGCCCCAAAAATCAGTAAAAAAAAGAAATAAAATGCAAAAAAATAGATATAAAATCGCAAAATTTTTTTAAAAAAAACAAAAACGCAAAAATTAGAAATTAACAAAAAAAAAAAAAAAAATTGCAAAAATTTAAAAAAAAAACAAAAACGCAAAAATAGAAATAAAATCGCAAAAATTAAAAAAAAAAAAAAACCGGAAAAGTAAGAAGAAAAAAAAAACGAAAAATAGAAATAAAATCGCAAAAATTAGAAAAAAAAAAAAAAAATCGAAAAACTAAATAAAAACGCAAAAATTAAAAAATAAAAAGGCAGAAAATTAGAAAAATAAAAAAAAACGCGAAAAATGGAAATAAAATCGCAAAAATTAGAATAAAAAAAAACGGAAATAAAAACGCAAACATGAGACTTTAAAAAAAAAAAAAAAAAAAAAACGCGAAAATTAGAAATTAAAAGAAAATCGCAAAAATTAAAAATAAAAATGGAAATAAAACGCCAAAATTAGAAAAAAAGCGGAAAATAAAAACGCCAACATGAGACTATAAAAAAAACGCGAAAATTTAGAATTAAAAACAAAAGCAAATACAGTAGGGTCGCGTTAATCCGAAGTAATAAATGTTAGCTCAATTCGGATCAGTGAATTTTTCGGATTACCGAAG
>JAQGAZ010003082.1:0-13463 GCA_034692225.1 Polydesmus complanatus
TTGTAATGGCGCCCGTGATCGCGCCATCTAGCGACACAATATGTAACCCAACGAATTTTGTAATGGTGTATACAGTAAAATGTTTTTTTAAAAAAAAGAGAGATAAAGAAAATTTTTGTATAGAAAAGTCCGGTTCGCTTTTTGAAAGCAGACGAAATTCTCCACGCTTTCGGTGGTAGTAGCAGCCAATGAGAATTTAGCGATTGTTTAGCCACAAACAATCATCACTTACGTCAGTGCAGCGCAAACAGGATGAGAGCGAAACTTAATATTTCTTCAAAATTAATCGAGAAAAAAAAAAAAAGAAAACATCTTTAATCTCCGATCGAAAAAAAATATATATAATAATAAAAAGAGAGAAAACGCTATTCAACATAACGTAAAAAAGTTTTTATTTAACAATGGTGTGGCTTCTACTTCCACAAATTGCACGCCAAAACACATAACAAAGCGGAAGTTGAACCACTTGATAAATAAAACACACAAAAAGATTTTAATGCAGATAGAAAGAAAAAAAAAAAACACAAGTCTATAAATTTTTATTCTACTTTTTTTTTTTTTCAAGAAAAATAAATCCTCATTTTTTTTTTTTAAAAATATTTATTTCGTATTATTTTCTCGTACCGTAATAATAATTCGTATCAACAGCACCTGTCACGATAAATCTCTTTTAACCACCACGACTCCCTCGTTATCCGCGCTCTTTTCAACTTTGTCGCACGAATCGAGTGACAAAGAACATACTGTACTTTAATAAAAAAAAAAAAAAACCGAAAAAAAAAAATAAATGAAAATGTAAAATGTCGGAATAACTGAAAATGTATGAATATTTAACCTCAATAAAATGTTTCACTGCTAAACTTTCGTAAAAATAATTATGTTGAAATAGAAACTGTTTATCAATATTAGTCATTTTGATAAAAAGATTTACGAAAAATTTATCCCCGTTTTTTACGATCATAATTTTATTAATCTCGCGGATAACGAGAGATACTGAGTAAAAACTTCATCAACTAATAGATGACACTTTGTTTTTCTTTTCCAAAGTCAACAATTTCGAAAAACTGGCAGAGTTGTTAGACGAAGGTTCATCGTGTACTGTACTACTCGTATATAAAAAAAAAATAATGGTAAAATAAACACACGTTTATTTTTCGATATAAATTTTCTGAATTATTATTTAAGGTCAAAGTCGCAAGATTAAAAAAACACCTCGCTTATAACCAAAAAAAAAATGTGCGCAGCTAAATCATTTTCAGCTGGCTATAAAAAAAAATTGTAAGAGCAAACCCTTAAAAAAACGACTAAAAAATTAAGTGTGGGTTACTAAGATGTAAAATTCAAAAAAAAAAAAAATTGCAACCAAGTAGGCGAGGCTAATACCAATTTATTATTTCGTTCATCTCAAAAAAAAAAAAAAAATGTAAGTCGAAAGATCTGGTTTTCTTTACAACTAATCAAAGCGCGATTAAGTGAGCGAGGCGATGCGATGAGGCACCGTCCAGCCGAGGGGGGACAGTGTGGGGACGCGGGGGAAGTAGTAGAAAAAGGAAACGGGGAGGTGCGTGTTTAGTCTCAGGCCGAAAAAAAAAATGTTAAAGGTTTGACAATGTTTAGTATTGAATGTGTGTGTGGACATTGGGGGAGCAGACAACAAACACATGTTCATTTCGACCACTTGGAAGCGTCGTCTGCTTAACGTCTTCTTCACTAAACGCGTAGAAATTAACCAGGGACAATTCAAAATTCAAAAATGGCGTTTCAAAAACTCAAAACTGGCGCTCTATTGACTCATTTTTTTTTTATATATTATGCAGTACATGTACTCGTATAGTAGGCTAAGGCTACATGAAGTACTGTATTTAGTGAAAACATTTTAAAATTTAAGAAACAGTTTTTGAATTTCGCTACTTGATTATAATACTAATTTTTAAGTATGAAAGTTAAGTTTAAAACTTAAACGATGAATAAAATTCCAGACTAAAAAAAACAAACTTGAGTTCGGTTGGAGCAGCAAAAATCAAAACAAACAAACAAAAAAATTGTAAACAAGAAAACTGTTTGCGATACTTTAAAATCAGAAATAAAAACATTAAGTTAGTACTGGTATTTACAAATTATTATTTTGGTGACTAAAATGAAACAATAATAATACTGAGAATGATACTCAGCATTCACAACTAGAGCTAAAAGGGCATTGACAACCATCTAAAATTTAAAATTCGATTAAATACCCGTAAGCAAAAAATCAATGGAATTAAAAATTGAGTAATAAAAACTTTAAATTTACGCCATTATAGAGAGCGAACAGTCCGCCTGACGCCCGCCTCACCGTCATTTCTAACACCGACACTGAGTAACTAAGCCTAACCGGAAGCGATGGCAGTGTGGTGCGTTATGACTAAGTCCAGCGTAGAATTATTATGAAATTAGATATGGAGAAAAAATAAGAACTGTCATAAATTGCTTTGAATAACAATTATTTTCCAATTGCAACATTTTTAAATAGCTCGAAAATGTCTCACTTCTCATCCCTCAACCAATATCCCCCCCCCCCCCCTCACGCGTGGGTAGTGGTGGGATGGGAGGGTAGGTAGCCTATACGTTCGAACAAATAGGGGCAAAGTCAAAAACATTATTTATTAGGCCTAAGCGATAATAATTATAGAGCTCTTTAAACAACGAGAGAGAAAGAGAGAGAGAAAAAAAAACATCTGTGCAGTTGGTGCTTGTGATGTAATCATATGTTGCGAGCGATTTTTCTTGCCGTTTCGAAATTATATTGACTTAATTAGCAATATATTTCAATTACTTATCTCTTTCAAACCAATTTTCTTACTCCTTCAAACATTTTAAACGTTTTTAACTTAAATCAAAACATTCTCAGTTTTAAAGACTTATAAAAGAAGAGAAAAAATGAATAGGATAAACACAGATATTTTTTTAATGAAATACCTTAACTGAATCTAAAACAACTTGACGCCAATACTGTAATCAAATTAACCAAATTTTTAAAATTCATTAAAATCTAAAATGTCACCAACCTCAAAATTTGGCGAACCACAATCATTCAGAACTTATCCAAAAAGAAAATAAATACGAGTATCTAGCTTTAATTTCGAACTAATCACAATTTCGCTATAACGTTGTTAAATCTCTCATATTTAATATTCATCCACTTGCACTTAATCGTCAAATCTCCTGTTAACAATAGATTAATAAATATACCTGTTTCAAAAAATTTATTGTTATTTTTTAATTGCATAATCGGCGATACTGTAGCTCGCCTGGGTTTCAAACTTCAGATTCGGGTTCAAATCATAATGAAAATCTCAGATACGAATTTACTGTAATGTAAACCGCGGTAACATATTTTTAATTTTCGACAGAACTTTCAATATGAAAATTTCCATCGTCATTCTCGTATTCGCCTTTATCATCTTGTTTCGCGTAGCCAAAATCCGCGCGTTCTTGGAACTATTACAGCAAGACGGAGATTTGTTCAAGAAATCAAAGGATGAATTGCTTTTTAAAAGTAATGACCAAATAGACAATGATGACTCTCCCATAGACGAGCCGGATAAGGGAGAACCACCGATCTACCGGTACTACGCCATGGAAAACGATAGACGCTAGGTCAACCCACCACAAGTAAGTTCATCGATTAAATTTAATTTGAACTCACCAACTACATGTAATTAATTGTTTACGCTGCAGTATTAATTAACGAATAAAATCAACAAAAACGAAAGTCAAAAAAAAATAAAAATAATAAAATAAAATAGTAAAAATAAAACTTGTAAGGTAAATATAATTCAATCTTTTCATCGCCAACGAAACTACTGCATTGTGCGATTATTATAAAAAAAATAAATAAAGTTTACTGCGCTCAACTACCGTACCGGATTTTTTTTTATTTGTTGTTTAAATTAAGTTTAATTTTTATAAATTGCTTTCCTTAAAGTGTTTCGTTACTTTTATCCACAACATAAATTGAATAGCATGTTATTACCAATTAAAGTAATAATTATTGCAAAAACGATTTAAAAACACCTAAATTTTCTGCTGGCATTGACAACGAAATATAAGCAATACACGTGTACTAATAAATGCATGCCTACGTGTAATAAAAATACAAATACAGTACAAATCAAATTCGTTTAGCTTGAAAACAAACTCAAACTGTGAAATTTGATTATTAAAACCATTACTACTTAAAAGTAATACCGTAATATTAATTAAAAATTAGGACAAAAAAATATATATTATATATTGATTAGAATTTTTTTCAAATTTAATTTTATTCGATTAAAACTAGCAATTTAATTCGCAGCGTTTACGACTACACCGTATTAAAATTGGACGCTTAGAAAACACACTAGCCTACTTGTAGAATCAGTTTGATATAACTAATAATTAAGCAGTGTTGTTAGTTGTTTGTCTGCAGATGGGCAGGCGAATGCGGTAGGCCAAACTGTAAATGACTGAGCTTTGTACAACGCCATTCAAAGTAATAAAAAAATAAATATTATTGAAATTGGGCGAAACAAAAGCTTCTTCTATTCTATCCCTCCATCAACAATGAAATGGATTGAGAGCGAGAAAACATAATAATATTCCCTGTTTCCCAAAATGTTTATGTGATGGCCCCCTGGACCCCCGGCTGCGATTTCCTCCAACACAGCTCAACCTCTAAAAAAACCCACGAAATCTCAAACAAACACTTAACATTTCAATTTATTATTTTTTAAGATTATAATCTTTAATACCATCTGTTTTTTCATATATACATTTGCTACATGTTATTCAATATTAATAAAATATTTAGTAGCTAATAAACACAGTAACACCAAATAATCTAGTTTTCTTTTAATCACACCTCTCATTTTATTTTTTTTTAAAAAAATAAATCACATGACAACCTATGTTGCTCTTAGTAGAAAAGAGATTTAAATCGAATAAAATTTATGGCAAACTTGTTTTTCTGCTTAGGTCTGCTTTTTGAAAGTGATTATTCTTAAATTTTGTTGGAAAAAATTAATTTGGTTTAATAAAACGCTTTTCTTTTCGTTTTGCAACTAAAGCTTTAAATCAAGATTTAGTTACATTAAATTAGAGGTAAAATGTATTCGAGCTATTAAAATTTAATTTAATTAAAATCGCCAAAATTTTTAAATAAACAATAATAAATTACTATTAAATATCAATTTTTTCTTTTCATGCGTAAAACCATAATTGTACTGACATTGATCTACATGGAAATTCGTAATACGTTTTAACTCAAACAAAACATTTTCGTCGACCATGTCCTGGTAGTTTGGTACTAGAGATGTTGCAGATTAAAAAAAAAAAAACCTTTTTACAGGTTTGAGAAAAACAATAAAAATAAATAAAATTGGAAGTGTGAATAGGAAGATAAGTAATAATTTTCTTCCCAGCGTAGTAAACAACTGTTAATGTTGAAACACGTTTTGGCTTTCAGACACGAACGACGTCAGCCGAACGCCCATTCCCACTCACTCACCTTGCTTGATGGCCCATTAATCAAATCAGATAACTTCCACTCAGGTAAATTCGAGACAGCTTTTGAAAAACGGTAACGTCATCACCCACCCCTTCTCACAACCTCAAACCGTCTTAACCACCGACATAAAGGGAGCCACTTGAAATGCCTTTTCCAGCTTCACATACAATGTACGTTATAAATAAAATGAAAACCCCTTTACAGTACATACAGTATTTCCAAGACTTCTACCTTCGCGAATCAATCTTTTTTTTTAATTATTTACGCGAATATTACACATAACAATTTTCCTCTAATTTTTAAATACGGTAATATTGAATTAAATAAATTATTTAAATCTAGTTTTGCCATTTGATACACGTATTACTAAATTTTGTTAATGGAAATTTAATCTCATTTTTATAAAACCTCTTTTGCAACCATCAAAACCTCAAATCAAGATATCCTCGTAAATCTAGATTTAAAAAGCCGGTAGCAATGAAACATTAAAAACGTTTTCAAAATTTAGAACCTGGAGAAACTTCATATTAAACTTATTACGGTACATGTATGCTACCTTCACTACCAAAACCGTTAAGAGAACACTCGTCTCTTCAGCTGAATTTACGCGAATTTTTATTGGGCGAGGGATTTCTTTTTCTCGCGCGATTGAAAGGGGTTTAGCGTACAAGTTTAAAATAAAAGCCGATTGTTGTCTACTCATTTCACAAGGTGAGGTGACTTGTCAACTTTCTCCTCTTTCAGTTCTTAAAAAAAAAAAAACACCTCGCGTTTCAGTTAATTTAATGTGGTGGAAAACGCGGAGAATCAACCCCTTCCGACGTATCAATTGATAAAGTATGTAATTTCGAAACTGACGTTGTTTCATATTTAAATTTAGCTGTAAAAAAGTGCGATTCGATCTGTACGTTTAATTCAGCTCCATTTCCTCCATTTATTCCTGACGAGTTTACGTCGAACCAGACGTTCTACCTCACCCACCCCCCACCTTTCACCTTGGTTTAAATATAGAAACTAAAGCAATACGTCGAGTCATCCATCGGACGTGATCGAGACGATTTTGATTAATGACGCAAATCGTTTCAATCATTCACTTCATACATCAAACGTTACATTCATGACTTAACGTTACACATTCAATCCCTTCAACTACATTGACAACTCCATTGAACGTCAGACGACTCAACTCGGGACATCGTGTAATAGGCTTACCTAATTACAACCGTTTACATACCGTAATATAATACCCCGTGCAATTTCATATTACGGTAATACAGTACCCTAAAAAAAAAGTTTTTCGACCTTTAAAAAAAAAAGTTGGCAACGTATACAATTTTATTGAGAAACTATTATTCTGTAAGCCTATAGCGAAAGTATTACCGTATTATAGAAATTTGCTAATACTGTACATGTATTAATTTGCGCAAACTTTCTTTGAAAGTTTTAATCTTGTTCTAGAACAGTGATAACCTATACAAACCATTCCGCGAGCCGCAAAACAATAAATTAATGCAGATGCTCGGTTAGAGAAAATTTAATCTAAATGCAAAATAATCGCATACAGAGCCGTTTCTAACTTTTCTTTTGGCTTGCGCACTCTTTAATCACCCACATTCTCAAATTACACGGTGTGCCATAAAAGTACTGCAAAGTAGATGCCTCGTGGCTAAATCTAGATTTATTCGCAAACATTTGAAGAAGAGCCGATTACCGCAAGTTTCCATTAATATGAGGATGCGTCGAAAGGAACTTTATACATTAATTTTACAATGCACCGATTTATTATCAATCATACTACAAATCGCTAGCCAAATACCAATTCAAATTATCACAAACTAAATTCTTTTTTTAAAAAAAGTTTTACTAAATCTCAGCTTTGAAATCTTATTTTCTAATTTTAACTCCTTTAAAAGAAATTTCAGGCGTCAAAAAATAAACCCCACGTAAACATTTTATTGTCAATTCATAAAGATTTTTCCAATTTGCTGGAGATAAAAATCTTTTAGAAAATGGGGGGAAAAGTGATGTTTGTTTCAATACTCAAGGCAAAGAAAAAAGAAGAAAAACGTGAGGAAAAAGCAACTAAATTTTGATCTCGTCAAAGATAAAAAGCTCAAAAGAAAGTAAATAAACAATTGACCCGCGAAACGACTCACCTTTCACCTTTTCTCTATGCCCACCCATCCCCA
Source organism: Polydesmus complanatus (assembly GCA_034692225.1). Taxonomy (NCBI): domain Eukaryota; kingdom Metazoa; phylum Arthropoda; class Diplopoda; order Polydesmida; family Polydesmidae; genus Polydesmus; species Polydesmus complanatus. The sequence goes on from JAQGAZ010003082.1 coordinate 7,714, forward strand.
ACCCCTACACACACATCAGGGGTTTTACTCAAGACATAATAAGCGCCTCGATGTCAACGTATCAATGAGATAAACAACGCTCCTAGTTGTTATTTTTAGGCTACGACACGCCATATGGGAGCTCCAATCGCCTTGCGTGACGTCATCCGGACGAGCCAATACCCACCCTTCCTACCACCCAGAAAGAGAAACTGACCTCAAACATTAATGTCCAACATCTGGCTCTCTCTTTTTTTCTCCACTTTAAGCTTATTGTTTCTTCTATTTTTTTTTTTTTATTCTCAAGACATAACTTTATTGAACGATGAACTTTTGTAATTGGAAGAAGAAAAAAAAAAACCCCCCATTAACCATGGGTTTGTAAATGACTTAAAAGACAGAACCAGTCAAATTAAATTAACCTTTATTATTTTTTAAGAAGGAAAAAAATATATATAAACTTTTTACGGCTTTTTTGAAGTTTTAACCAATGTTTTTTTTAAAAAAAAAAAAAAAAAAAAACTCAATGCAACGTAATTTGCATTTTTATCTTAAAATTAATAATTTCATTTATATTTACAGACATTAATTTTCAAAATAAATAAAAAATAATCCTCGTGTACCCTTTGCACAGTAAGCCCGCTGCATAACAAATTTCAACGAGATGTTCGTTAATACTGTACAAAAAATAGTTGGATGCCATCCATTTACTAAATAATGTACGATTAAAAAATGTCCTTTTTATTAAATGTAGTCAGCAAAAAAAAATTTCGCTGTTCCGAACATCTTTCCCTCCATAAACAAATATCACAATAAACAAAATAATTTTGAATAAAATTTATATTTAAATTGGCTCCATTTATTCCTTTATACTGTATTTAGATGGGATCATTAAAAAATAAAACTGATAATTATTTTAGCATCAATTATTTCACTCGACGCAAATTTTACTGTACATGTATAATAATAAAATAAATAAATAATAATAATAAATAAAACGTATAAAAATAACTTTTTCCACAAACACCATAAAAAAAATCTTCTCAAGACGAAAATATATAAATACTGTAAAAACATACATTTCTCACATTTTTTAACCATTTTAAAAGTTTAAACATTACGTAATAAAAAGGTTATTAAAAAGCGGTAAAAATGTTTGTCTAGCATATTGCATAATTTCCGCGTGAAAGAGGTAAATTTCTTTTATAAAACACCCGACATTTATTTACCGTTTATAAGACATTCTACCGCTTAAGAGGTTTTTCAAAATAAATAAATAAAAATTGAATTTTAATGACCCCAAAAAGTGGTCGAACCAGGTTTCAGGTAAGGTTATTATGGCTTAGGTCAGATAGGGTTTTGACCTGGCATTCTTGCATCGATCAGGGGTCATAGAGAAGGTTATATGGAGGAATCCCATTAAGCTAGGGGTGGGCGGAGCTTACGGTGTCATTACGCGGAATATTAACGGTGGACACAAACAAAAAAGTACTGTAGTATTAAAAAAAAAATTTTCTTACTAAATATAACCACTCTCTTCAAAATACCTAAATGCAACTTGACCGAAAGAGAGATGGAGAGATAAGAGAAAGGAGAGAGATGAGAGTGCCCGAGTCAAGAAATGACCTACCTTAACCTTTCACCCCGCGCGCACTCTCATTATTTCGCTTTCTCCACTCGGCAAAATAATATTAAAGTATACACATTGTTGTTTTTCTCGTTCTCCGCTTTTTAAGTCGAACAAAAAAAGGGAGATTTTTAATTAAATGCCCCCCAGAATAACAAAGTGGCGTTTTCGTTCGCAACCCTTTCGGTGCTGGAAAACACAATAGAGACAACCCCCTCCCTTGCCCTCCCCCCATTAGACTATTCAGCTGCACTGTCACCACTAACACTTCAAGAATTACACGAAACAAATTGTTTCTGTTTAACATTCTCACATTTTATTATTTTTTCGCTATTCTTATTTTTCAGAAGAAAAAAGAAAGAAAAAAAAATTAAATGGACTATTATTCGGCAGCGCTGCAACTACGCTGTTACCGCTGTACATGTACTTTCAAGCATTGTTTCAAATAAATCGAACACTTTAACAATTTTAACATACGATGCAGGCAGCAGACGCATACATTATTTTAAGACTAGAATCAATGAATCATAATCGTCTCTTATTGAATGGTAAGGAACCCTCGAGCTATTTTCGGTATCGGTAAGTATAATAATTATGTGCTGCTTAATAAAGGAAATAAATTACAGTATATGGAAAACATAAACTACCCTTATGAAAATAAGTACCTTATACAGTATGAGATTGACGAAGTAATAGGTTATTACATTAAGTCCAAACCATTTTTGATGAGGACTTGCCATAAAATTTAATTTACATGTGGGCCTGCTGTACACCAGTTTCTTAAGTAATTATTTCTTTTAAAAAAGTGGTATTACTGATAAGAAGTATCTTATAAGTATAAGTTAATATAAGTAACCAATCTTTATTTTAAAGAAGACGGCTATGCATACCACTTTAGATTGATTGTTTGCGTTTTTTATCCAATACTGTACATCCATTTATCAGACTGTCAATTATCCGCGTCCTACTGAGAAAAAAATAATTTGAAAACTGAGATAATCCTAATATTACAAGCATTTTGCTGTTAAAATGTTGTGTAATTTTGATTTGAAACCTTTACAATTTAATTCTTAGTTCCTTTTACCTCATTTGAAACAACAGTTAAACAAATGCCAAAACGAATTCAGAAAAGCATTGCAGGGCAGCGGGTAATGCGATCAGCTTCAAGCTTCCAGGGCAACCATTTTTTAAAAAAAAAATGTTTCAATTTTTTTATTGTTAAAAAAGTTTGAAGACCAAAAATAAAAATTTTGTTCGCTTATTGTGAATAATCAACGCCCCTTTTGAGTAGCGCCCAAAGCAGTCTTCTCTTATTACCCCATCAATCCCTGCCCCACCTCCCTACATGAATGAGCTAACACAACGAATACCAAAAACAATGTACTGTATTCAACTAAAAAAATAATATTGAATTTAGAATAAAAAGAGAAAAAAAATAAAAACGTAAAAATTCGTTACTTCCCCGATCAAGAGATTGATTTTCATAAACCACTCTCTCTTCATTTTAAATCCTACAAAAAAGTAAAAATAAATTGTTTATATTGAAATTCGTTATACTGCACTGTGCATACAAGTACAGTATAATTATAAGAAAAAATAAGCATTAAGAATTATAAGCCAGCTCATATAATTATCTGATTTAAAAAACTAAAAGTTGAATAATAAATATTTAAAAAAAAATAATTATTTAATGCGGCATAAATAAAAAAAATAAATAGACGTATACGTTTTCAGCTGCCAACTTAAAACTTGACCACAAGAAGAAAAAGAAAAACTAAAAAAATAATTAATAAAAAAAAAGCGTCTTACGAATGACCGTAATTACACGCTTCGAAGCGTATTTCTAACGGAGTAGACGTCATTAAAAAAAAATAAAGCAATCATATTTTTTATCCCAAGTTCCCAAACCCTTATTTTTAGTAGAGTATAAAGAGATAATAATTGAAAGTTGACGTAAGACGCGTTGTAAGTAACTCGGTTCTCTGGAGCATCCTCCAATAGAAACGACCGCCACAAAAAATGATGATGATGATGCGAGAGATGAAGATAGAAAAAAAGAATTAAAAAGACAATCGTTAAGAGATCAGAGTTCAAAACTCTTTCAGGTTCAGTGCACTGTACCTGAACCAACCTGTTCTCAACTTGAGTTTCACATCATCATTTCCATTTCCATTTTTTTTTTTTTTTGTTGCTGTTCTCATGTGTAACACCTGCTCTCTCTAACTCTTACTACTCCGCGGCGTCGTACTAATTCTTAAGTCATTGGGATTCTTATTTAACTTACGTTTCGGACGAGGTGAACGCACGTTGAGCTCCGGCAGGTGTTGCCGCTCGCCTCCATCTTGGAAAAAAAGAGAGCAAGGAACTTTTCTAAAAACAGAAATCAAAATAATTAATTCTCTCTTATACAAAACTTCCAACAGATTAATGTAATAAAAACAAGTAAGAAAATGCTAATGATGAGAAAACAATGGACCTTTAGTTCACCGCCGAAAACCCCTTCCCCAGAAAAGAGCGGGGAAAAAGAAAGGGGTGCCAGTCGCACCCTACAATTTCTCGTACGTAATTTAAGCGTCACACACTTTCACAGTAGAAAATGTCTTTGAAACACGTAAGTAAAATTATTTATTGCACAGTAAGGTGCTTTTGCGCTTGTTTTAACTAGAAAAACTGTCATTTAATAGCTTAGTGAATGATTTTCAAGTTTAGGAAGTGTTCAACAGCGTTTAATGAATGGTGCTTTTTTTTTTTTTTTTTAGTTTAAAGCATGTTTTTTTTTTTACTTCAGACTCTCAGAGGTTGTTTTCCAAGAATAATAGAACGTTTTTAAATTCAATATTTTTTCTTAGCTTACCATAGTGAATGTTTGCCCCCCCCCCCCCCCCCCGAATTAGAGTTTACTTTTTGAGCATAGTAAAATGCTTAATTTTAAAAAGCTCTTTATTATTATTATTTAGTAAGTGTGCAAGTGCAAAAGTATGTTTGAGCTTAGCAAAACAACTTTTGAGTTAAACAAGCAAGAATTACTGTATTATTATTTAGTGTTTAAAAAGAACTCATCAGAAGTTAGCAAGTGCTTAGCGAAGTAATCGAGTTTAGCAAGCGCCATTTTTTAAAAATTTCTTTCATGATTTTAAGAAGGCTTTCTCAAAGTTGAGCGAATTTTGCAAGTTTATAAGGCCGACTTTATTTGTAAATCCGGATGAACTTTCAGCGTAAAAATCTCGTTTAAGGCATGCAATTTGCAGGGCAAGATGCAATGAAAAACCCTGAGTTTATAAGTTTTGGCAGTAAGCAAAAGGTGCAGCAAGTGCACATAGTGCAATAAAATTTAAGTTATTTAACACAGGTTTCTGCTACAGCTAAAAACTCGTTCAAAGAACTAAGAATTAAAATTATGTTTTAAAGCTACATACACTGTAGGTTAATGTTTACATCTATTAATTTTGACGGTTTAATTTAAAAAAAAAAAAAATTAATTGTAATTTATCAACTTTTATAAAATTAAATTGAGGATATTTTGTAGTTTTAGTGAGGGCACCCCTACATCGCACTGGCAAAGTAAGTGAATGAGAGAAAGAGTGAGAGAGGCGGGGGAAAAGTCGGCCGGTGTCATGACCTTTTTTATCCGAGAAAAAGAAAACAGTCGGAGAGAGGTGACAATTTTTTGTTGTTGTCTTTTCAATGATATAAATAAAAAAAACCCTCGACTCTACATTTAAAAGAAAAAAATAAAAAAAACAAAACAACAAAATGTTTGAGTTTAAAACAGGGAAGTAAACATAATAGAACCAGAAAAAAAGAAGAAGAAGAAGAAAAAAAGATATTGAGCGTAACCGTAACGAAAGTTAACGCTATTTTTTTTTTTAGCATCTCATCCGATTTCGCATGTAACATCGCGTATGATGTAACAGTTAACGCATTCAAATGCCATTATGAATTACACGCGCGTTCACTCACACCGGATATTAAAATAAAAAATCTTCATATTTTATATAAAAATAAAATCTTCTCGTCTGCAAAACTAAAAAAAAAAGTATATCAATTTGGCTACAATTTAATAGCCTTATAAAAAAAAAATACGTTATAAAAGATGATATTGCACGAATAAAACAGCTGATTCATAGTATTAATTCATAACAAT
>JAQGAZ010003083.1:0-13462 GCA_034692225.1 Polydesmus complanatus
AAATCGATTTTCCTTAAAAATTGACATAGTTATTAATTTTTCAAAACTATACTTTATCTTTACGGACACTATATATGCAGATGATTGCATTGAACGGAGCAGGGTTACGCTTAACTAACGATCGCAACGTCACACACGCCCTACTTTTTCGGTATTACTATTTTTGTGGTCAAGTACGTTTATTGCGTAACGTGATGTAAGCGCTAATAAACGTGCGTAAACATATTAACTACTTTTTATTATTATTGCACAATTTTGTTTTCTTTTCTCCGAAAATTTGGAAACGTGAGCAATGAAGGAGAAATTTAAATTTAATAAGAAAAACAGTAGATGCAAAGAATTTTTAATTGAGTTAAGGAATATTTTTTAAATAGATAAAAAAAAAAGTGCTATGTTTATGAAACTGTGGCTTTTAATTTTTATGTTATTCAACACATTTTCATTAGTTCCTCAAAACTAGCAAAAATATAGATAAGATTATCTGCTATGACAGCAAGTTTTTCAATGTTTTTTTTGTTTTTTATTTTATAATTATTTATTAAGAATGTAGTGAATTAAAGTATAGTTGAAAATGTTTCAAAAAATCAACTTTTTTTTCTTCTTAAAATAAATCTTACAATATAACGAAAATACTTGTACGTAAACATTTTGTAATGTTTGAACAAGAAATTGTTTTTAACAAAAACTTTGCAGATAAATATTTATAAAACTGCTTTCCAAAAATCGGCTTATTTTCATCTTAAAATGCACAATATATATATATACTCGTATATATATTAGATGTAAAGTTCTCGTTAAATAAAAATGTTTATTTAAATGATAAATATTTACAAGTAAACTGCTTAAACACACAGTTCTAAGTTTCAGAAAAAATAATGTTTTTTACGCTGTTTTTTGTTTTTGGTGAAGTTAAAGCATTAAAAGCAGAAGAAATTTTAAATTACCAATGGGGGTTAGAAAAGGAGAACTTACGGGGGAAGGAGATGAAACAAGACACCTTAAACCTCTTCGGATATCCCACTATGTCAATAAAAAAAGTTTACGGGATTTTTGTTTCTTTTTCAAAAAAAAAAAAAAATAAAAAAAAGGTCGTTCATAATTCAAAGATTTAAAGCAATTGAAAGTTTTCACCTAGAAAAAATAAATAGCTTTTGAAAGTAAACAAACAATTTTATAAATAATTTGGGAATAGGTTGTGAAGCAGTAAAACTTATGAGTAAACAATTGGTTTGCAGTACCGAGAATGTATTTTTATACAGTTAAACCTGTCTGTGGCGGAACAATGTGGAACCGCGCTACAGTATTTTGTCCGTTCTTACAGGTTTCCGCTTTAACAAGTTAGTGAGAAAAAAAAAATTAATAACAATACACAAATGAGTCAGCTGAAAACCTTGATAATGTTTCTAATTCTTATAGGCGCATTTTTAAGGTTTTCATCTGACTCATCCAAACGCCCATTAAAAATAAGCGAAATAAACTTCAAAATGTTTGTTCGTTCCTACAGGTTTTCGCCTGGTACAAGATCCGCCTTAAACAGGCTTTACTTTACTAAGAATTATTATTGTATCGCCTTGAAAAATCTGCTCTACTCGGAATTATTTCGTAATACATGTACAGTATTGGAGTTCAGTCTCCACATCTGTTAATCTAGTATGAACATTTATAAATTATTAATTTTTAGAAATAATGTAATCGAAGAAGAGAAATAAAAAAAAATATAATATTTAATTGTGATGTGTTTGGCAAAGAAATAAATAATAATTATTAATTTTTTTTTACCACATTTCCTTTTCAATGTTTTTTTTTATTTAATGACAAATGTGACGCGTGATGCTCGCCAGATACAATTATCATAACAATGAGAATATCGATGACGTCAAGTGTAAATAGGATTATTGATCAACGCGTTCAATAAAATTATTATACACTCTTGACACTAGCAGAATATTTTTTATCATTAGTTTGGCTTCTCATCTCATCTCACTAAACGTGTTTTCCTCACCAAAAAAAAAATAAATAAACGGTTATTTTTCGTCCTTGGTCATCAAAAAAGTAGGACAAAAATAATAATAACAACGAAAACAAAAATGTCCTCCTCTGTTTTTTTCGTCTACCACTCATTTAACGTGAAAGGTGGTTGGAAGTCATCGATTAAATCAATCGATCGATCAGTTTCTTGAGGAATATAACGCAAAGTTCACACTTAATTGGACGCTTATTAGTTTAAAGTCCGGAGCGCCGTTTCATTCATCGATTTCGGTTCATTTTTGTGCGTTTAAAAAAAAAAAAGAAAGATAATGTAGTGTGCGTGTGTGTTTTTAATGTCTGTTTGTGTTTTTTTTTTTGGGGACTATTTAGACGCCTCTCAAATACTTCGCCATGAACACGGTGGCTCTCATTTCCGGTCACGCCAAAGTCTCGGTCGCCAACTCCGAAGTTTGGGAAAAAAATAAAAAGTACACGGTAAGCGATTTTCAAATTCTCGTCAATCGGTTAATTATTAATGATCACCTGTGCGCTTTTATCTCTTAAAATGTTAATTCTTTTTTATCTCACCTCCAATTTTTTAAAAATTAAAATAATATTTTTTAGTTCCCTGACTAGCTAAAAACTGAAAATGTGTTTTTTTAAAAAAAATCGAAAATAATTTTGATGCCAATAATAAATTTCATAATTCTATTTTTTTCTACTTGCTCAAAAGCTTTTAAATAAAACTTGCCAAAATTTATTTACATTATTTTTAACACCTTAAAAAAAAAATAAAAAAAATCGAAAGATTTTTTCGCTTCGCACGTAATTATTAATTAAAATTTTGTAATTCGATATTCTAAAGTCTTAAAATAATTCCCTACTTTTAAACTCGATGCGCACACGTCATAATAAAATTATATCAATTAACCTAAGCGTGATAAATAAATTAAATGGGAATAAAACGTTGTTCATTTGACATTTGGACGAGGAAGAAGAAGAAAAAAACCGTTTTTCATTTTTCATAATTATTAATTACATTTTTATTTTGTTAATTAAATTAGGTTTACAAAGTGTTGGTGAGTGCTCAGGGGAAAACGTGGGCGTATTATAGGAGATATAACGAATTTTACAAACTCTACGAACTGGTAATTGAACGTTTATTTAATTATTATTAAAACAAAATTTTTCTTTTCTCCCCAAAAATAATATTTTTGTGTTTTTTTTTTATAACAGTTGAAAAAGCAACTTCCGGGTCTGCGGCTCAAATTACCCGGTAGGAAGCTGTTTGGCAATAATTTCGACCCTCTGTTTATCCGTTCGAGGAGGGAGGGATTAAACGATTTCGTCCAAAAGCTAGTCACCGATCAAAGGCTATTCCAAAAGTACGGAGATTATCATTGTTGTTGTTGTTTTTTCCTTCGTCGAGAAAATTTCGAAACTTTTTCACTTTTTTGTATATAAATCGAGCGATGTTGAAGAGAAAACTTAATCGCATTTTTCGCTTTAGTCCCTACGTCAAGGAATTTTTGGGGATCATGGAACCGGTTCTGGAACAATCGCCGGAAGAGGATTCTACCGACGAGACGGTGGACAATAATGCAGACTCGGTAGGAACCTCGATTCTACCAATTCATCTAATTAATTATAATTTAATTATTTTTTTCTATCTAATTAATTATTTAATTTTGTAAACCTCGATTTTTAAAATTACTATTTATCCCGTTATTTATTGTATATTTTTGTCACTTTAAAAGTTTTTTTTAAAAAAAACCACAACTTCTATTAAGTATTTCTATGCTTTTTTGTCATTTTAAAGTTGTTTATCCAAAATTTTCCATAAAAAAAATTTCAAAACTTTCCCGTATAAACGAAACCTTTCTATTAACATTAATTTATTACAGACTAGTCTGACTTTCAAAACGTTCTAAACGTTCGCATATCATATATCATCTTCCATATTATCATCTTCAAACAGAATATTTCCGGTTCATCCAAAAATATTCTATTGACACAAGTGCCGATATTTATTTCCCATCTGTTTTTATTTGCAGACCAATAATAATGAGCGACCGATCTATTTGGGGCCATCCGAAAAGTTACAGTAAGTCTCTCGAAAAGTCATTCCCCACTCCATTTTTTAATTAACGCTTCTCTTAATTATTACCAAAAAAAAATTAGCGGAAGACCGAGTGACTTTGAATTCTTAAAAGTGATCGGCAAAGGAAGTTTCGGAAAAGTGAGCGCTTATTAATCTCTTGAATTTTCTTTCAAATCTTAACCTGGAAGTGTTGCGCGCGCAGGTGTTGCTGGCCAAACACAAGAGTGACGGAGAGATTTACGCGGTCAAAGTTCTGCAGAAAAAAGCCATTTTGCGACGAAACGAAGCGCGTCACATCATGTCCGAACGTAACGTGTTGCTCAAGAACCTCAACCACCCGTTTTTAGTGGGTTTGCACTTCTCTTTCCAAACCAAAAACAAGCTCTACTTCGTATTGGACTACGTCAATGGGGGCGAGGTAACTATCTGTTTTGATTTTTTTTTTTTTTAAATCCTTAAACGCTAAACCTTAACCTTAATCGAAAATCAAAACAATACGGTAGATATAGGGAGATTATTTTTAGAATATCTTTTCGAAGCTATAAAACACATGTTAATAGTTCACTCATCATCGCGAAATTAATTTTTTTATTATTATTATGATTTCAATTCCTGGTATTTGACGTCATCAATCAGCTGATGATGCTCCATTATCGCATCAATGCTAATTAGCGCTATTCTATATATATATATATAAAAAAAAAAGAGGGTAATACTTAATGCGCAAAAAAGCTTCTCGAGATAATGTAATTAAGAAACGTCACGTGGAAGCGGGTAATTAGAGAAGGGAAATTAACATGTCACTTAAACGATAGAAAAAAAACCCCCAGAGTTGATAAAATTAGCATTTTTTTTTAAAGTGAAAAATAAAATTAGAAGAGGGGAAAAATGTTAAATTAGAAAATAAAACAAGTCAAAATTTAATCTAATTTTGAAAAAATACCGAATTTTGCAATAGAATACTGTATATTTTTCTGAATTTTAAATAAATTCAAATTTAAATGTAGGTTACCGTTTCAGTTAAAATTAACGTCAAATTACTGAAAATTAAATAATATTACGTAAATTCGTTAATTTATAGATTTTTACATAGATTTAAATGATTAGATAAATAAATAATTTTATTTCTAATTTTATTATTTTACAACTGCGGTACTTTTCATAAATTTGAAATCTATATTTCACTCGATGAAAACCATAATTAAAACATTTACTTTAAAATTCATAAATTTTTAAATTCATATGATTTTTAAAAATTACTGTAGCTTTTACAGTACCGGTACTAATATTCTATAATCTAATTTTCACTTCATTATTTCAAAACTTAAAATTTTTTTTTAAAAAAATAAGATGAATTATACTCGTAATAATAATATTATTACTATTTTCTCGACTAGTGGTGTCTCCAATTACATTTCAACTCGATTCCTTATCATTAACAATATTATTTTTGTCTCTTGAGCGAAAACGAAAAGTCTTTCCCCGCTATAAATTCTAATTTTCCCCTCGAATGAACCTTGAAATTAGATGCCAAGTTGACTGCACTCGTCAAAAAATAATTATTATACTGTACTGAATGTTAAAATAATTTTCTACCACAAAAAATACGCGAAAAGCTTTTCAACCTCCCATCCCCCCATCTGTAAAAACCCTCTCACTCAATCATCCACCCCCGAAAAAAAAACCAAATTCAATTTCACTTTAAACGTTATCAACCGCATTAATTTATATTATATTTTTCTTTTTTTCTCCAATTTTCTTTCAATTACGTCTTTTTCAAATTGAAACTTTATGTTTGCAGCTGTTTTTCCACCTGCAACAGCAAAGGTTTTTCCCCGAGGCCCGAGCCAAGTTCTACACGGCCGAGATGGCTAGTGCGGTGGGCTACTTGCACTCTCAAGGCATTGTCTACAGGTGAGTCAACTCTGTGGTCAAGCCCCCCCTTTTTTTAAACCTCACTAAACCGTTTGATAAATGAACTCAGGGATCTGAAACCCGAGAACATCCTGCTGGACTTTGAAGGTCACGTGGTTCTCACCGACTTTGGTCTGTGCAAGGAGGGCGTCATCGGCAACGACACTACAAACACTTTCTGCGGGACACCAGAGGTGAGCGTACCAAATAATTAATTAATGAATATATTTATTTAATCGCTTGGTTTTTTTTAAATTTTTATAATAGTATTTGGCTCCTGAAATCCTACAGAAACAGGCGTATGACCGAACGGTGGATTGGTGGTGTTTAGGAGTGGTGTTATACGAAATGTTGTTTGGATTGGTAAATTTCTAAAGAAAAACGATGTGTTAGTTTTATTAACTAAGCTTAATTTTTCTTTTTGAAATCAGCCGCCGTTTTACAGCCGAAATATGACCGAGATGTACGATAATATTTTGCACAAACCGTTAAAAGTGAAAAATACTCAGGTGATCACCCCGGCCGCGCTGGATATCCTCCACGGGGTAAGTTAGAATTGCTATGATTTAATTGGCTTTTAGTATTGAAATTTACTAAATTTACACAAAAATCTTAAAATCCGAAATTTACAGTAAATAAAAATTCTATAGACAAATAATTTCAAAAAATCAAAAACCAAGCAACTTTCTAAAAATTCTTATCTTGTAATCTCTACAAATAACATCTACATTTTCAATACACCAAATTTTAAATAGATTCTATGAGCAAATAAACATTAAACATAAACAGTTAAGAAAATAATAATATAACTTCCCTAAAAAAAAAAACTTATAAAAACTTAATTTTGTATTAGTTTTAAAAATCCAAAGCTCATTAAAAAAACTCCAATTTACAGCATCAAAAAAATCGAAATCAAACGTCCCTGCAAACAAAAATCCCAAAAGTTAACATTTTTTAGATGTAAATTTGTTATAACGATTAAGGAAAACTTAAAAGAGAAAAACTAATTCGGAAATACTTTTTTTTTAAAATCAATTTTTAGCTGTTACAAAAGGATAGCAACCGCCGTTTGGGTTCTGGCAAACGGGATTTCGCTACGATCAAAGAGCACCAGTTCTTCAGTTCCATCGATTGGGACGACTTGAACGCCAAAAACATTCCCCCGCCATATCATCCGAATCTCGTAAGTACACACCGATCGAAACTCAATCAAATCGTTTACCTACTAATTCGAATATTAATTATTTTTCCTGGCCAGAGCGGTATCATGGATCTGAAAAATATCGATCCCGAATTCACTAGGGAACCCATCTCCGGTAACAAAAAAATTCTCCCAAAATTTTTTTTCGATTTTTTTAAATTCAAAACTAATTTAAAATTTGATTTTGTTTTTTTTTTCCCCTTCTTTAGCGTCGGTGAGCCAATCGTTTCAAAGCATTTCGGCCAGCGTTCACGACACCGAGTGCAGCACGGCCTTCGATGGCTTCTCATACGTAGCTACTAACGAACACTTCCGCTCATAAAAATCACTCATTCACAAATCAAACGCCTCAAATTTCTCTTTTTTTTTCGGTTAATTTTTTTCTCGTTTCCTGATTTCTTTTTTTTTTTTTTTTATTAATTTTTTTTTTATTTCTTATTGAAAATTTCTAACAATTTTGTGTCTAGTCATAATATTATCTCTCTTCAATATTTTGTTGTTTCTGTTTTGTTCTTTTGTGTGTTTTATTTAATTTCAAGTGGATATTCCGCGCAGGCGTATCGTGCCAAATCGTTGATGAAAAAAAATTACCTAACAATTATACTGTATCGATAAAATAAATGTTATTATAATAAAAAGAAACAAAAAAAAAAAAATATTGAATTTCTAATGTACAGTAGATTTAAAAAAAAAAAAAATTTAATTCTCTCGATAATTTAAATTTATATAATTCTTCGCGAACAATTATTGAATTTTTGAGTTCCATGAGAAGAAGAGGAAAAATGTAGTTTTTTATGATTCATTTTTAGAACAAATAAAAATATTTTAAAAGATAAATTTCATTAGTTTTCAATAATTTAAGAGTTAACCTGTGCCATCGTGCAGAGTGCTTTGAGATTTGGTGCCTACAATGCACAATTAAGTCAAACAATTTCTAAATTAAAAATTAATTTCTAACATAGGTAATAAAATCATAAAAATGCATTAAATAAGCAATCAACAGATGTTCAATAACTTTTATTGCACTTTGGCTAATGCGTTTTATACGCGCTTTATTTATTTAAACTTTAATTTAACGCCAAAATAAATGGCTCGTCATCAACCAACATTTTCCAAATATTCACTATAAGTTATCAAAAAAATATATTTATCACTAAAAGAAAACACTTGTAACTAAAATAATCGCATTTGGTTTTGTTCTTAAAACAAATTGCTTTTAAAGTTTAAATTAAGGATAGAATTATTGTGCAGAAAATGAAACTAACTGTATCCCTTCTTCTCATCATTTGCATGTTACAGGTTTGAAGAAAAAAATTAAAATATTATTTGCGAGTGAAAAATAGTTTAATTGCTCAAAATCAGTAGTTATTAACTTAACGAATTTTCGCTCATATGTGACGCATAAATTTACTTTTATTGATATTCCAAAATACTGTAAGTTTATACGAATTTATAATCACGCGTTAGTAGAAACAAATACAGTATATTGATTACCCAAGTACAGTACAGTACTGTATTGCAATTTCATTTGATTTATTATTTTAAACGTTTCATTCAATTTATTTTGTTCAATTTTTCGGATTTATTTTAAAGGTAAATGCCGCCTTAGAAGAAAATAAAATGAAATTTGAAGCAAGAAAACCGGGATTGGCTATGCTTTTCGACTCGTTTAAACGTGGCAGGGAAGTTGAGCAGCAAACCACACTCCAAGACAACTACGAGTATGTTCAAAGAATTAAACTTAGAGGAGGTTCAGAAATAAATGTACCAGATGTCAATTTACCAGCGTTAACATTGACAGATGACATTGGAAATATTATTGCATATTACTTATATAAAATTCTCGGATTAACTGATGAACCAATCTAGATAATACATGACTAACCATTATTACTAAATTTTAATCCGAACTCGATCAACTTAAATTAACCATTTAAAAATACAAAATAGTTTGTTATTTTGTATGTACGAGTATATTACAGCTCACGTTTTTGCTCTTCTACTTTGATTTTGATTCGATTAATTTATTGTACTTCCGAATAATTTGTAAGTTGTATTATAAAATAGCTATTGTAATATAATGAAATAATTAAAAAAAACCAACATTATTCAAATGTGAACACACCTTTATTTAAATATCTTTAAGTTTAACTATGTAAGAAAACTATACCGGTATTCGAGAATTTAAAAATTTTAAACCGGTCGAGATGAGAAATTTAAAATTAGATGAACTTATTTAACTTTAAATTTGATCATGTCGTTCAATTTGCTTTAAAATAAGTTTAAAAAGCACATCTAAAATTTATTGCTTTGACATGCTTTAACGTAATTTTTTTTTTTTTTAATATAATCTTGGAAATGAATCCGTCTAGTGGCGCTCTCAGATGGTAAATCGAGGAAATGTTTATCGAAAATAACATTTTGAAATAAGTTTAAATTTGAAAGTTTCTTATGCAGTTTGACAAAAAATGAATCTAGTTTCATTGATGAAAACATGTTTTATAAATCCGGTAGAAACAAGATAAAAGAACTTGTTGACAAAATTAATACATATTTCCACAATACCCGTAGTATATCGTATTTAATTTCGAAATTATTTTAAAACTAAAAATGCATCGAAAGCGAGGTTAGTAAATTTCAGTGTCGAAACAAAGTCAACATACGAAAAGTTGTTTTTTTACTTAATTATTTTCAGCGACATTATTTTACTAGAATTCGGATAAATTCAGATTTAATTTCTTTGTAAAAAAAAAAAAAATAAATATAACGTAGCTATGGATTTCAAGTTAAAAATAAAATAAAATAAAAGATACGTACATTATTAATATCTATTTCTAAATTGAAATTAATTTCTAATGTCGTAAAAATGCAAATTAAATAAATACTCCACAGATGCTGCTCGCACTCGCAATTTAACTTTTATTGCACTTTTGTTAAATACAGTATGCGCGGTTTTTTTTTTTATTAATTTTATTTAAACCACGTTGCCAACTTAGAAGAACCACATACTCTCCGCCAATTCTCTTCTGCGTTTAATTAAAATACTTATCACTATAAAGTACCAACTAAAAATATTCACATTTTTTTTTTACCTAACAGCACCGGTAATTCACCTAACAATAATTTCGATAAAAAATGAAGTTCTCCGCATCACTTCTTCTCGTCATTTTCATTTTACAGGTTTGAAAAAAAATTCCGTCAATTTAATAGAAAAAAAAAAAAAGAAAAAAAAAACAACAATTAGCCTACTGTTTAAAAAATAAAATAATATAGGTATAAAAATAATTTGCGGACTACAATATTATTTTTAGCATCTAAAAATTCTAATTTAATCCAATTTATATTATGTTTCTGGACAATAATTTTTAAAGGTAGCTACTGTGGTCTCAAAAGTCGATAAAATGAAATCTGGAGTCGGATTTGGAAAGCTTTTGCAGTGGTCTAAACGTGAAAAAGACGATGGCCATCAACTGAAAACAGTACCCCACCAACCCAACCAAAATCAAAAAATTCGAGATGGTGAAGAATTACAACTGCCACTGGTAAATGATCACATAGTATTGGAAACTCATATAAATAGACCGGGATTTTATTTTGTCATTGCATGATACATATTATACTTTCAATAAAGCTCCCCATAATGTGCCCCCTTTCTACCCCAAGTAGGTGACTAACCAGACCAAATAAAAAAAATAAAAAAAAACTGCGGGGTGCACTTTAAATGGGAATTTGATCAACTTAAAATTAATAGGATCTGTCATATTTTATTCATCACGCAATTCGAAATGCAAAATATAATTTCGCATTAAAAAAATTTCAAATAGTTTTATGTTTAAGTTTGCTTACAAAAAGACATAAAAAATGTTATTTCTAAACCCCATTCAGAAATGCTAAAATTCGGTTTTTGTACACTGTTACTTTATACCGCGGATTATTTTCACTATTCAAACATGATGTTGATACGATTAATTTACCTCAAACGTAAATAACTTCCGACTTTGTAATATATTTTGTATGCTTTACGTTAAATTGGTATTACATGTATAATAAAATAAACAAAAGCGATAATTTTGTTAATTATCATTTTTCATAGATATTATTCAAATGCGCGCACATGTTTTTTGATGATGAAACGCTTGCCGGCAATCTGCCGAATATATAAATCAACCGTAGCTGATATAACTCGCAAAACAAAACAAAACAAAAAAAAAGAATGTTTGTATGGAGGTTTTTGGCGGTTGCTATGAGCATCAGCGTTTTTACGCAGGTTTCAATCATCATTCATTAATTATTTTGATAATCATGTAAAATAAGTTGTTGCGTTTATCAGGTCCCCTCGGCGAAGGGAATGTCGGTTGAAGGAAGTCCGAAATTGGTGGACGGAGCTGAGGAGTCGCCTGTGGACAGCGCCGCTCAGCCGCAATCGGGTGTCCAGCTGATGGCTTTGTTATTGCGCACGGTCAACGGCGCTATGCTCGAAATATGGAGGGACGTAGACGATTTTATCGAAGGAATTCACACAGGGATCAACGACGGGATCAGCAGGAGACATTTTAATTTAACCATTTCTCAACAATAATTTGATAAATAACGCACGCACACGTCACCAATATTATTATTAATTACTAACCAAATAAAGAAAACTCTCCAAATAATTGTATAAATAAAAACGAAATATTTTAACTTCAACTGTAGTAAAATAAATTGCACTTACCGAGTTTGCGACGGTCGAATTTCATTGTAGTAAACTGCATCCCTGACCGATCAAACGCAGGTGTAGAAGGCAGCGCGGAATACAGCGTTGGAAAACGGTGTATTTTCATGGCCGAAACTTCGATGATTAAACTTGTGCCGAGAAAGTTATATTGATTTGTGGTTTCTTCCCGGCTAAAATATGTCGAACACGCGTTAATTTCCACTTTTTTCACTTCTTTGGCACATGATATTTTACCTGCAAAAATTAAAATTAATTAAATTACAGTATGTGAGAATAATTATAGTATTATTATTTCAAACAAAGCGCGAGATTTTTAACGAGCAAATAAATCGACACCTTCATTCCCCGAGTCGATAAGCGAACTTTGCCTCATTGTAAACATAATTACGGTACTGGTCACAAAGGTCACCGAAATTAAAATTATACTCGCACTCGTAGAACAACACTGTCCCAACTCAAAAAACCCCAGTTTTGAGTTAGGTGCACAATAAGCACCGTAAATGTCATACCGACAATTATATGATCAATATCATAAGTTGAATTGCAATATTGACTGCAGAATATCAAAAAAAAAAAAACATAGTGCACATTAAATGAACAGTTGCATTTGCATTATTCAAAAATACTAGCACAGTTGTTAAACACGGTGCATGGTCAACCACGTTGAAAATTCATGTAAATAACATGGAAGTTGTAAGCATGGAAGATAGCAAATCTTGCCATTGGAAGTTATACTTGGAGTTTAATAATACTGTATCGTTTTTGTTTTTTCCTTCTCCTAAAAAAATCAAGTTTTTTGAGTTGTGGCAGTGTTATTCTACGAATGCGTACTGACTAGCGCAAAATTATGCCATATACAAGTTAACGCGTCACCTATGAACTAAGGTATCGAAATTGAATCAGCTGATAATGACGTTATCAGAAATGGTTGCCATCATCAGAAATATAACACAGTAAACACTGTTATCGCTATTTTAAAATTTATGTATAAAAATTTCTTTAAAAACGAAAACAAACATTAGTTTAATTTTTGATCAATAAATTATTGTAAACTTACGTTCGCATAAAATAATAAAAAAAAAAAATGCTGAAGGCGCGTTTAAAAAAACAAACCAACAATAAAAATGAAAATATGTACAGTAAATGCCGGTTCTTAAAATTAATAATAAGTTGAATTTCGCAATTTCAATTTATTTAGCAGTTTTATTTTCAGTTACGGTATACAGTACTGTATTAGCAAATCATATGCCCAATAATTTGATGTTTGTAGCATTTATTACCCCCTTTAAAAGGGCATTTTTAATTCTACAATAATTGGTGCAACTGCGAAATTCAAATGTTCGTCCTGCTTTACAGAAAATACATTTTTACAGGCAAATTTTCTTCATTACCGGTATCTTTTATACCGTAACGTTTTTTTTTTTTTACTTTGTCAAATTCCACAAAAATAAAGCATAAAACGCCCATAACAACAATAAACTCCCATTAGGCTCGTCGCACACTGGCTCCGCTGTACGCTCTCCGCCTGTGTTTACTAATCCCCTTACCTCCTCCGCTTGAC
>JAQGAZ010003084.1:0-13460 GCA_034692225.1 Polydesmus complanatus
AGAAAATCGTTCTTTTAAGAAAATCGTTCTTTTAAGAAAATCGTTCTTTTAAGAAAATCGTTCTTTTAAGAAAATCGGTTTTTTAAGAAAATCGTTCTTATTTTGAGTCAATCGTTCACGTTTTAGGAAAGTCGTTCTGATTAAAAAAAAAAAAAATCGTTGCTCCTAAGAAAATCGTTCGGGTTTTAGAAAAGTTGTTCTTATTAAAAAAAATCGTTTCTTTAAGAAAATCGTTCTTATTTTGTGAAAATCGTTCTTGATAAAATAGAAATCGTTCACGTTTTAGGAAAATCGTTCTTATTAAAAAACAAAAATCGTTTCTTTAAGAAAATCGTTCTTATTTTATGTAAATCGTTCTTAATAAAATAGAAATCGTCCCTTTAAGAAAATCGTTCTTTTGAGAAAATGGTTCGTTGGAGAAAATCGCTCAAATTTTTAGTAAATCGTTCTCAATATCGTTCTTGTGAGATCTGAAAACCTAACTTTGATGACGTGTACGAGAGAGATTGTAAAAGCAAATTTTGTCGATAAAATGGAAGCAGAGAAAGTACCTTTTAGTTATTTTTAATTTATTAGAGACGGGAAATGAATACATTTTTTTTTTTTAAATTAACTTTTTATACCGTAATTTTAAAATTTCACCTTTTACCAATTTAATTTAAGACTTAAACATTTTAATGATTGCCTGCGTAGGGAGGTGCGGGCTTATATTTACTTCCCCGCGCTACCCACGCAGTTCTTATCCGACCCTTGCAGAGCGAAAGCGACGTAGCTGGCCAGGAAGTTGATCGCTGCCACATCCGTTCCCGCCGTCTGAAAGTATCCATTCACAACTTTCGTTAACTCTCCGATTATTATCTCCACAAATCTATTGAAATTGGAGCTGGTGAACGATATCTCTGACCGATCGACGGTGGTATCGGTGATGGTGGGCGGCTGGGTGGAGAGGTCGAGGTTCACGGTGGCTGCCACCTCCAAAGCTAATCGGAGGTTTAAGGCCGGGCTGGTTACTTTGAAGGGCAGGAAAGTGCAGACGTAGGTCGCGTCGGAAGTGATGTTGGGGGCGCTGATGCTCACGCTTAGAGAAGGACCGCTGCCGGTCACGCAGAAGGTGACGTCATCGAGGCCGTAGGTAAAACCTTGGGTGAGAACGCACTGACCGCCCACTATGGGCACTATGCCTGACAAGTTAACGGTCATCGGACACATGGGCAGCTGACTTAGGCTGAGGTCGCAGATGACCTGCTGCTGCTGGAGACACTGGCTAAGGAGGGAGGAGACTTCCGCACATCCGGTGGTGGTGTTTGAGTAAGGGCATTTTCCGCTCAGGTTAGGGCAACTTTTCTGCACGCAACTTGCATTGACTGAAATTGAAAGATTTAAAATTTAAAGATTTACATTTGAAGATTTAAATTTTAAAGTTTTACATTCGAAGATTTAAAATTTAGAGATTTACATTGGAAAATTTAAAGATTTATATTCAAAAATTTAGATTTATATTCGAAAATTTGAAGATTTATATTTGAAAATTTAAAGATTTACATTCGAAAATTTGAAGATTTATATTTGAAAATTTAAAGATTTATATTTGAAAATTTAAAGATTTACATTCGAAAATTTAAAGATTTCTATTTGAAAATTTAAAGATTTTTATTTGAAAATTTAAAGATTTCTATTTGAAAATTTAAAGATTTATATTTGAAAATTTAAAGATTTATATTTGAAAATTTAAAGATTTTTATTTGAAAATTTAAAGATTTCTATTTGAAAATTTAAAGATTTCTATTTGAAAATTTAGCGATTTACATTCGAAAATTTAAAGATTTATGTTTGAAAATTTAAAGATTTACATTTTAAAATTTAAAGATTTACAATCGAAAATTTAAAGATTTATATATTTTTTTTTGTTGAAAAACTTACAGTTTTTTGCGGAGAAGCTGCATTTGTTGTAATACTTTATAGTTTCGGTATAATTAGCTATTGGCCCACTACTACTACTGTCTTCGCCTCGGACAGTGATGCCAGATAACAGGAATAAAATAGCTCCTACAACATTCATTATTAAAAGTGCTTAGAACAACAGATAGGTTTATCCCAGCTCAACTTCACTTGTCCTTTTTATACCAAACTTTAGCGCACTTTTAATGGATATTGCTGAGGTCTGAGGACGAAAAATGATGTTTATCTACACGATTAATGGAGTTAATAAACTCAGCTATATCCATTTCGATAATTATTATTTTTTTTTTAAATAAATATCGTGTTTTAGCGCAGTAATCGATTTGGTTTTTACTAATAGATAATATGAGTAACACGTCTGTGCGATTTTTTTTGGGAGCTCAAATTAATTGCTGATCACGATAATAAATTACTGTAGTTGAATGAGGGTTATTCACCTTTCTTTGTACTTAACAAATAAATCCCCCTCTTGTTTTCCTATCTAAAATTTTCTATTTTTAAAAAAATCTATTTAGAAAAACCGATTTTTAAGATTTAATTGAACGACTTTTAAGCTTTACTGAGCGATTTTTTTTTTTTAAAATAGTTTTTGAACGATTTTTAAGGTTTTGGAACGAGTTTTAAAAATTATTGAACGATTTTTATTGTTAGGTGAACGATTTTTATGGGTGGGTAAATGTTTTTTAAGGTTTATTGAACGATTTTTAAAGATTGATGACCCATTTTTAAGGTTTTTGAACATTTATTTGTATGATTTTTTTGAACGATGTTTGGGTTAATTGAACGGTTTTTATAGTTAGGTGAACGGTTTTTATGACTAGGTAAATTGATTTCTAAGATTTACTGAACGATTTTAAAGGTTTTTGAACGAATTTTCAGGATTATTGAACGATTTTTATGGCTAGGTAAAGGACTTTTAAGGTTTATTGAACGACTTTTAAAGATTGATGAACCCATTTTTAAAGGTTTTTAAACAATTTTTATGATTTTTTTGAACGATGTTTAGGTTAATTGAACGGTTTTTATGGAGCTAGGTAAATTGTTTTTAAGATTACTGAAGTATTTTTAAGATTTTTGAACGAGTTTTAAGGATTATTGAACGATTTTTATCATTAGGTGAACGATTTTTATGGCTAGGTAAATGATTTTTAAGGTTTATTGAACGATTTTTAAGGTTTATTGAACGATTTTTAAAGATTGATGACCCATTTCTAAGGTGTTTTTTTTTTATATTTTTTTTAAACAATTTTTATGATTTTTTTGAACGATGTTTAGGTTAATTGAACGGTTTTCATAGTTAGGTGAACGGTTTTTATGGCTAGGTAAATGACTTTTAAGATTCATTGAACGAGTTTTATGGCTAGGTGAACGATTTTTATGGCTAGGTAAATGATATTTTAGATTTATTGAACGATTTTTAAAGATTGATGACCCATTTTTAAGGTTTTTGAACAATATTATTTTTATGATTTTTTTGAACGAGTTTTAAGGATTATTGAACGGTTTTTATGGAGCTAGGTAAATGATTTTTTAGATTTATTGAACGATTTTTAAGGTTCATTTCTCAATAATACTTTTCAATGACTTTTTAATTGCACTTGAATTCCACTTATTTTTATTCACCTCTACAATAATTATCATTACAAGATCATTCTTTTTGTTTAGGCTAATCGATCGATCTTAAATTTATCTAAATACACAATAGTGATCATCGCTACGAGTAGACTTAAACCGAGGAGGATCATAATTCTCGAAGGTTCGTTATTAGTAGCGGAACTAGGGATGAAACACCTTTCCGAGTTGTCCCCTCGCCTACTCTCCTCCACCAACCGATTCAAATACACCATATCGGTCATCCAATCGCCGTCCTCCCGGTCGCACTCCGTAATCACCGTCTGGATGACGAAAGGGAACCTGGTCACTTGCGTGGGCGGGAAGTTGAGAAAGGGCATCAGCCGCGGGAACTTCTTCAGCACCGCAAACACCGGCTTCTTAGTAGCGCCGCACTGTGGGTTGCCACACGTCTTACCACACGCTTTCCCACAGGCGGTAGTCGGACATTTCGTCTTCGGACAAGTAGTAGGACAAGTGGTGGTGGGACACTTAGTCTTCGGACAAGTAGTCGGACACGTAGTTGTTGGACACTTAGTCTTCGGACAAGTAGTTGGACACGTAGTTGTTTGACACTTAGTCTTTGGACAAGTGGTAGGACAAGTAGTTGTTTGACACTTAGTTTTCGGACAAGTAGTGGGACACGTAGTTGTCTTACACGCGGTGGTGGGACAAGTGGTGGGACAAGTGGTGGCAACGCACTTTTTTTGTTTACAAGTTGGACAGGTGGTAGTGGTCTTACACGTCGTCGTAGGGCAGGTGGTCGTTTGACACGTAGTAGTTGCGGCACACGTAGTAGTGGTTTTACACGTAGTCGGACATGTACAAACGCACGTGCACTTAGCTTTTGGACACTTCGGACAAGTGGTGGTGCACATTTTAGGGCACTTACATGTGGTGGAGCATATTTTAGGACACAGTTTAGTCGGACACGCCGTACTCGGACAAGTGGTAGGGCAAGTGGTTACCGGACACGTAGTGGTGGGGCAAGCGGTGGTAGGGCAGGGTGTAGTGGTGGGACAGGGCGTAGTAGGGCAGGTGGTGGTTAGACAAGTGGAAGGACAGGTGGTGGGACAGGGTGTGGTTTGAGGGCAGCAGGTGATGACGGTGGTGGGGCAAGCGGTGGATGACTTGCGCGTGGTGGTGGTGGCCGGGCAGTCGGTGGTAGTGGTCAAACACCATTCGGTGGTGAAGCAGCTGAGGTGGGTGCTTGGGCAGCGCGTGGAGCTGAAGCAGGAGGAGAGTTTGGTCCGGCGTTTGGTGCTGATGTGACAGTTGTCCATGCACTTGGGCAGGTCGGTGTAGTGCGGGTTTTGCACGTAGTTCCTGGTTTTGCCGGTGGGCGGCGGTTCGGTTCTGATCATGTAGGGCAGGAGGGGCGCGGGGGGCGAAGGGAATTCCCCGGCTTCGGGTAGGTTTTTGTAAGGGAAGTCGAACATTTGACGACAACGTTCTTTGCAGTTGTGGCTGCGGTGGTAGACGCAGTAGGCGGGTGGGGCCGCTCGACGCCGAGGGTAAGGACCTCTTTGTCCTATGGGGTAGCGCAGGAGGTTGAGGTTGGGGAAGATGGGGATGAAGGGGATGATTTGTCCGCCCTGGAAGTTCTCCGGAACCGCGTTCAGCACTTGAGCTTCGCCTATCACTCTGGAGCTGTTGTTACTTAACATTCGTTTCCGCTTCCGAATTAAACTCGCGCGCAGTCTCTTCCGGTTGATTCCTAAAGATGAGTTTCTTCTTACTAAACCTCAAAAAAAAATAAAATAATAATATAGTTTAGGTCCTTTATAATCTAAACGAGGCTGTTACCTATGACCCTTTGCATCTTCAGCGCGGCCTCGGATACCGTGAGGAAGCGGTGCTGCGTGGGTGGAGTCAGGTGGTAGACGCGGAACCTTCTGGTGGTGGTTCGGTTTGATCCATTTGTTGTGGTCAACCAGCTGTGGTCCAAAGTCGTGATGATGACCTTTTTCACGAAGTAGTTGACCTCGGCCGGCGCTGACGAGACGTTGTCTTCCGCTCGGACGATGAAGACAGCTGTTACCAACAGCAGTTGAGCCGTGACCACTACTGTCCTCGATGACCACTGGCGATTGAGAAACATAGTAGTCCACACTTTTTTTGTTTCTACTTGTAACGGAAGTTCCTTTCTTTTAATTTCAATGTGCGTCAAAATTCTTTCCAATTTCGAATTTTTTTTTTTAAATTATTAATTTATCGCGCATGCGCATTTTTTTAAAACCGTTTTTTTTTTTCTTTTCGCGCGCTAAAATAGGCACGTGAAATGTATTTTTAATTTACAGTTTTACGCGCGAAAATCGCACGTGAAAAAAAAAATTTAAGTGTATTGCGGCGCAGTTCGCTTTTGTTTACATCGGGTTATCTCTACGAGAGCTTTAAGGGGCAGCGTACACTTTTTAATATTAATTATTTTTATTATTGAAATATGTTTTTTATACTTGTTAATTGCTTATTAATTTTGAAATTAATGAAATTTTTTTTTTTTAGGTAAGTTCAACGTTTTGGTTATCTTTTTCTTTTAAAAATATGAGGTATGTAGCGCAATAGTTAATTAAAGACGTTAACAAATGACTAATTGTACGTTTTCATTTATTTTAGGTTTGTTTCTATGAAGAATATTGTTTTTTCAACGTATTAGTTTCTCAGCAAAAGGTCAGTTTTTGGTATTTACATTGCGTTTCAAGTGATTTGCGTCGGTCCGTGACGAACCAAAAGGTTGAGAGACGTGAAATCTTTGATATCAAAAGCGTTAATGAATGTTGTGTTTTGTTTTTTGGAGGGTATCTTAACAACGTTACACACATATTGAATGCACTTTTTTTTTTTTAATAATACAAATTTGAGATGCTCGTATTAATCAGAATAATATCATTGAGATTTGAAGGGAAAGGAGCGGGTGTAAAATTCGATTTAAAGAGGTTTTTTAGCTACTCAAAATTACAAGTAATGAGGTTTTATTAAATTGTTTGAAATTCGAAATATTATGGGGAGTTTTTCTATTCAAAAGTTCGAATTAGCGAGGTTTTGTTACTTAAAAGTTCGATTTAACGAGTTTTTATTATTTATAAGTTCGATTTAACAAAGTTTTGTTATTCAAAAGTTGGAATTAGCGAGGTTTAATTACTCAAAAGTTCGATTTAAAGAGGTTTTGATATTAAACAATTCGAATTAGCGAGGTTTTGCTATTTAAAAGTTCGAATTAGCGAGGTTCAACTACTCAACGACGAGTTTTTATTATTTAAAAATTCGATTTAACAATATTTTGTTATTCAAAAGTTCGAATTAGCGAGGTTTAATTGCTCAAAAGTTCGATTTAACGAGGTTTTGCTATTTAATAGTTCGAATTGGCGAGGTTTTATTATTTAAAAGTTTGATTTAACGAAGTTTTACTATTTTAAAGTTCGCATTAGCGAGGTTTTGTTACTCAAAAGTTCGATTAAAGAGGTTTTATTATTTAAAAGTTTGCATTAGCGAGGTTTTTGCGCGTATTTGTGCTAAGTAATATCGTTATAAGAGAGTTTTTCCGTTTTATCCAAGTTCTACCGCATATTCCGTTTTAATTATTTGAAGCGCAACTTCGATTGGCCGCTTGTATACCGGAAGTAACAAAGGTGGAGAGGAAGCGGACAGCGGAGACACCTGCCGTGGAATTTTTGAAGAAGGCGGAGGCCCCAGTGTTGAAAACGTCCACCAGGGCTTGAGGCAGACACACGCCCAGGAAGGAGAAGTTTTTAGCCCCTACGGACGCCGTCGCATTAAGCGATTGGACCTCAAATTTAGATCGGTCGATGACTACGACGGGCGTTAAAGTGTAGTTGGCCTGCCCTACCATATCGGGGAAGGTCATCTGGGTCAAGGGCTTGAGGAACGGAACTGCTCGCACCGCGGGGAGACTGAAATTACAAGTGAATCCGCCTTGGTAGTTGAAAAAGGGCACGTTCATCCGCAGAGTAATAGGTCCACTTCCGCAGTTTTGGTCCGCGGGAAATTCGAAGATTGCGCTGTTGAGGTATTGGACGTAACTGGCGTTGGGGTTGGTGGCGCAAGTGCCTTTGGCCAGCGAAGGGTCGATGAGGGTGGCCGTGGTGTAGGCGTGCATTTTGATGGGGATGTGGCCTATGTTGACCCCGCAGATGACCTTCTGCGTCTGGATGCAGGAGGTGAGGATCGGACCTAACCTCGCTAAAGCTTCAGGATTCAAACTTCCGTCGCTGTTGAAAGGGCACACGGTGGTCAGTTGAGGACAAGCGGCGGCTACGCACTCGGGACTCACTGAAACAATAACAAAAAGGGCCATAATTAATGTTTTGACATCACTTAAGTTCATTCTAGAGACACTTAAGTTTATTCTGGAGTCACTTAAGTTCATTTTGGAGTCACTTAAGTTCATTTTGGAGACACTTAAGTTCCTTCTGGAGACACTTAAGTTCATTCTAGAGACACTTAAGTTTATTCTGGAGTCACTTAAGTTCATTTTGGAGACACTTAAGTTCCTTCTGGAGTCACTTAAGTTCATTCTGGAGACACTTAAGTTCATTCTGAAGACACTTAAGTTCATTCTGGAGACACTTAAGTTCATTCTGTCTCACTTAAGATTATTTAGACTTAACTTAAGATTATTTAAACCTCACTTAAGATACATCTGATGTCACTTAAGCACATCCTGACGCTATCAACGTCTTTGCAACTTACATAAGTTCATTCTGATTCACTTAAAATTATTTAGACTTCACTTAAGATTATTCTAATTCACTTAAGATGGTTTAGATTTCACTTAAGATTGTTTAGACTTCACTTAAGTTTGTTTAGACTTCACTTAAGTTCATTCTGACTCACTTAAGATTATTTAGATTTTACTTAAGATTATTTAGACTTCACTTAAGATTATTTATAATTTATATAAGATTATTTAAACCTTACTTAGGATTCATCTGATGTCACTTAAGCACATCCTGACACCACTTTGCAACTCCCTTAAGCTCATTCTGATCTCACTTGAAATCATTTTGAAGTCATTCGAACGAACTATTATTTAAAATTTATCGGACGTCACTAAAAGAATGCGTTGTAAAGTGTCTTCAGATCTCTTTCCGAAGCTCGAACTTACTATTTTTGAAGAGAAAGCTGCATCGAAAGACGAACTCCAGGCTTTCACCAAATTCGTGGAAAGTGGGCTCAGTTTGATCGCAGTCGACGTCACAATCATCGTCATCATCAGCAGCGCTTACGGCGTGGCCACATGAAATAGCTAAGAAGAACAATAGAGCCGACATCTTCATTCTCGAAATTACTTTTTTTTGCACAGCGTTAATTGAACGTACGCTTCGCTTCTAAATGCGCAATGCCATTAAATGGAAAGGGTGCTTCCAAGTGTAGAACCGCGCATTACGGGGTGACACGATTTGAAATCCGGGGTGACACGTATTGCATGACCTACATGTAACCTACCTCAATATTATCGCGTTAGTGACGTCATTGGGTTTTCCGAGCCATCGTCATCATCATTCAACTAATATTTATTCGAATACGAAAATAGAGACATAATTAGGAGGAATATTTCCACTGAATCTGATAAAATTTAATGATTTTGTTCGCTAATGAGGATGTTTATTGAGGGGGAATTTTTCCTGCTCATTAATATCGTTATTTTTGGTCGTTTATTTTTATATTAATTACTATTATTATACCCGATGTTATCCCCGGATAACTTTGTTTTATTATCAATTTTTTAGATTGAAATATCTAAATTAATTTAATATTTATCATTTTTTAAAGTTAATTATCTTCATAATTATTGTTATTTAATAGTATGTTAATATATTACGCAGAAAGCAAAAACAGTAAATTTTTTGAGTTTGTGTTCGGAAAGTCGACGTGCACTCGAAGCAGCATTTACTTTAGCTTAGTGCACACCGACTTTCCGAACAGAATTTTATTTAATTTGTAGACATATTGACAATCATTTTAAAACTTAATTAAAGGTCTTAATTGTTATTTAGTAGTCAGGTTACGTTAATTAATTAATATTACGCAGAAAAGAAAACAAGTAAAATATTATTTGAGTAGGTGTTCGAAAAGTAGGTGTGCACTTCAAGTAGCGTTACCTACAGTTGAGTGTACACCGACTTTCCGAACAGAATTTTTTTTTTTATTAATTATAGATTGAAACATCTACATTATTTTAATGATTATCATCTTAACAGTTAATTAAAGTCTTAATAGGTATTTAATAGTGGGGTTATTTTATTATAATAGCGGATAATAGGAACCATATGGTTACTTCTTTTAATTGGTGACGCGTATTTACGCGGCATCGTGTAATTTTTGCACCATTTTAAGTGATTTAGTGCAGCTAAAAGTGGCTTCAGTGGTTTTTAGTGCGATGTAAAGTGCTTTTACCTCGATAAAAAGTGGCTTTAGTGCAGCATAGTTACGACGCTTTTTAGCATATCTTCGATCGAAAAACAATGCTCGAGATAATCGTAATTAAGGGCAGTTGAGTTGGGCCGCTTGTAAGCCTAGGGCCGCGTAGGTAGCGTAGAAGGTGACGGAGGTGGACGGGATGATCGATGCTTGTAGTAGGACGTTCATCCCTTGGTTTAAATATTCCATTATGCTCTTACTTAAAGGGTCTTCTGTCGAGTTGAAGTTAGAGAAGGCTCCGCTGAGCTGGTGGCTGTCCCCGATGGTCTTAATGACCGGCGGTTGGACGGAGAGGTCGATGGAGACGGTAGCGTTGATCCCGAGGTGATAGGCGCTGGTGACGTTGAAAGAGGACAGCGCCCCTTTGAGGACCGAAGTGGGACCGATGACTAAGGAGCAGTTGTAGGAGGCCTGGGTGTTGATGTTGGGGGCCTGGATGAGCAGGGTGATGGGGCCCGGGGTGTGGATGATAGTGAAATTAGCGTCGGAGAGGCCGTTGAGGAAGTTGTCTCCGGGGTTAAGACGAATGCTTCCGCTGGCCACGCTGCTGGGTATGACGTCTTTGGTGGTCCAAGCGATAGGGACCAAGGGGTTGTGGGCCAAGTCCACGCCGCAGGTGAGCCCTTGCTGGCCTATGCAGGAGTTGAGGATGGACACGGCGGCGCTCAAAGCCGTCGCATTTATGGTTTTGTTAGAGGTCAAAGGGCACAGGCCGCTTAGTGAAGGGCAACTCGATCGTATACAACTGATGTTTACTACATTTTAGAAATAAAATTTTTAAAACATTCTAAACTCTGTTATATAGGTTTAAAGCTTTGTTATATAGGTTGAAACTCTCTTAAAACATTCAAAACTACCTTGAAGAGGTTCAGAACTCTTTTATATAGGTTCAAACTCTCTTAAAATATTCTAAAACTCTCTTATATAGGTTTAAAGCTTTGTTATATAGGTTCAAATTCTCTTAAAACATTCTAAACTTTTTTTTATATAGGTTAAAACTCTCTTAAAACATTATAAACTATCTTATATAGGTTGAAAGCTCTGTTATCTAGGTTGAAAGTTTTCTTATATAAGTTCTAAACTCTCCTATTTAGGTTGAAAACTTTTAAAAATTTAAAACTCTGTTATATAGGTTGAAAACTCTGTTATGTAGGTTGAATACTCTCTTATATAGGTTCAAACTCTCTTAAGACATTCTAAATTCTATTATATAGGTTGAAAGCTCTGTTATATGGGTTGAATATTCTCCTATATAAGTTCAATGCTCTCTTATATAGGTTGAAACTCTCCTATATAGGTTGAAAACTTTTAAAAATTTAAAACTCTGTTATATAGGTTGAAAACTCTGTTATATATGTTAAAAGCTCTCTTATATAGGTTGAATACTCTCCTATATAAGTTCAATGCTTTCTTATATAGGTTGAAACTCTCCTATATAGGTTGAAAACATTTAAAAATTTAAAACTCTGTTATATAGGTTGAAAACTCTCTTATATAGGTTGAATACTCTCCTATATAGGTTGAAAACTCTTAAAAATTTAAAACTCTGTTATATAGGTTGAAAACTCTGTTATATATGTTAAAAGCTCTCTTATATAGGTTGAATACTCTCCTATATAAGTTCAATGCTTTCTTATATAGGTTGAAACTCTCCTATATAGGTTGAAAACATTTAAAAATTTAAAACTCTGTTATATAGATTGAAAACTCTCTTATATAGGTTGAATACTCTCCTATATAGGTTGAAAACGCTGTTATATAGGTTGAAAACTCTGTTATTTAGGTTGAATACTCTCCTATATAAGTTCAAACTCTCTTATATAGGCTGAAAACTTTTAAAAATTTAAAACTCTGTTATATATGTTGAAACTCTGTTATATAGGTTGAAAAGTGTGTTACATCAACGCAAAAGTGTAACAAAGCGCGGCATGTAATGGAGCTAAACGCCACGTAGGCTACACTCGTATTTTAAAAACTCTAATCACATTACTATTATTTCTATAAAATTAAAGAAAAAAGTGTTTACGTTTGTAAGTTGGAAAATTGCAGCGGCTGAAATATGGAATGGCCTTATCGATGGTGGTGGTGGAAGCGTTGTCCGAGAGTGGCTGTCCGCACAGCTCCTGCCCCAGGGCGCTGGCTGCTAGGCTTAAGCCCAGGAGGATAAATAGGATGCTCATTTCGCTGATAATTCAAAGTTTAAAACTGCGCTAGAATCGTGTATACGAGGTGACACGTATTACAAGACCTACTTATACTACTGTAAAATTAATATCGTTGCGTTATTGACGTCAGTGGGTTTTCCAAGCTATGGCCAGCATTCAACTAATTTATTCGAATACAGTACGAAAATAGAAACGTAGGAGGAATATTTCCACCGAATCTATAAAAATTATTGATTTTATTCGCTAATGAGGGATTTTTATTGGGGGGAGAATTTTCCTGCTCATTAATATCGTTATTTTTTGGTCGTTTATTTTTATATTAATTACGATTATTATACCCGATGTTATCCCCGGCTAACTTGGTTTATTATCAATTTTTTAGATTGAAATATCTTAAATTAATTTAAAATTCATTATTTTTATAGTTAATTGTACCCTTAATAATTATTGTTAATTAATAGTATGTTAATATATTACGCAGAAAGCAGTAAACAGTAAATTTTTGAGTTTGTGTTCGGAAAGTCGATGTGCACTCGAAGCGGCTTTTTCTGTAGCTAAGTGCCCACCTACTTTCCGAACGAATTTTATTTAATTTTTAGATTGAAATACCTAATTTTAACATATTGACAATCATTTTTAACACTTAATTAAAAGTCTTTAAGTGTTATTTAATAGTAAGGTTGCGTTAATTAATTAATATTACGGAGAAAGGAAAACAGTAATATTATGGAGTATTATTTGAGTAGATGTTCGGAAAGTAGGTGTGCACTTCAAGTAGCGTTCCTTATAGTTGAGTGCACACCGACTTTCTGAACAGCATTTTTTTTTTTAAATTAATTATAAATTGAAAGTTCTAAATTAATTTAATGATAATCATTTTAACAGTTAATTAAAGTCGTAATAGATATTTAATAGTGGGTTATTGTAATTTTAATAGCGAATAATGGGAACCATATGGTTACTTTTGTTAATAATTGGCGACGCGCGTTGACGCTGTTGCTTAGAAGTACAGTCGAACGGAGTACGCAGTCCCTTCATTACACTAGTCCCCCGCTGCCCCGGGGCAGGGCTGGTTCGTGATGATGGTCGAGCTTAGGCTGAGAATAAGAAATGCACCGCTTAACTTCTTCATTTTTTACTTGGATTAGAATCGTAACGCTGAACGCGTGTACGGGGCACACGTAGCTATTTAATTTCATCTGTTTGCATAATACGAGGCTTATCCATAAAATAAGAGTTGTAGATTTTTCATTTGCATTTAAAAAAGTATATTTAAAAAAAAAT
>JAQGAZ010003085.1:0-13459 GCA_034692225.1 Polydesmus complanatus
GTATAATCAAATTTTATAATAAATGACTAATTTTTGCCTTAAATATGACTTTTGCTAATTACTGAACCCAGCAATTGTAATATAAAAAGCAAAATTAATAACATTGATGGATGTGTTGAAGGGGGAGAAACAGAGTACTCACACGTCTTTACATGAACTATTTTAGCAGTTAATCCTTTTGCATCAATTTAGTCTGTGATTTTGCGCAAAAAATATTTCAAATAGGCTACACATTTATGTTCACATAGTTACGTACATTAAATGTACTTAAGCAAACTATTGTTTGGAAATGATTTAACATAACCGTGGTCACAGCATATAATATAGAGCAAGTAGACACTGTATGATGGGAAAAGAGAGCCATTAGGGTAGTATTAACGGATGGTGGAACTGATAAGGGACGGCGAATTTAAAAGCATTAGTCGAGGATGACTGCTTTTTAGTCTTTCAAATGTCGTTTAATGGCAAAACACTTCATGTGTAACCGACAAGCGGCGTTGCAATAGGACAAGAATTCTCTACTAATTAAGCTGAAAGGTGATTTGGGGATAGTTTGAAGGTTCGCAAAGCATTAAATATTTAAAAATGTATTACAACTTGCAAGTGTGTGTCTAAATAAATCAGCATTAGCGAGATACATACAGTGCGAGCTCTGCCCTCGCGTATCTGCCCTTTTAAATGAAGAGAAAGAAGGTTTACATTACAGTGTATTATCACTTTTCGAATATAATAATTATTTCACTTTTTTAACGTAAATAATTATTATTATCAATTAATTTATCATTTAGTGCGTTTTCGCTTGGAGACAGTTTTGGAAATGTTTAATTCTCTGTTTATTTTCAAACGCTTAAGATTACGAGGACGTATGAATAATTGCAACAAAAGCTATAAGAAAAAGTTGGCAAATTTGGAAGGCGGTTCATGGGCCGATTTTTTGATTTTGGTTTAGAAAGTTCATTTTGCTTGAGTAGGCCTATTACCGGTATATTATTAATCTCCTTTAAAAAAACCCCTTTTGTTGAAAGCAAAACCTTTGGTTAAGTCGCTTAATCTAAATTTAATTATAGGTTTAAGCTATTGAATTTAATAATTTTTAAGCACTAATTTATTATCGGTATATATTATTATTATTTTGGTATATATTTTTCGATTGTTGTTAGTCACATAATTTATAATGTTGATTGTGAGTGCAATTAACTTTTTTTGTTCAGCTTTTTCAGTTTAATTGGAAATTTCTAACCTCTTAAGTTTTCTTTTTATTTGCCAATTTCTTGTCTAAGTTGTTAATTAAGAATTTCAACAAGCCAATTAATTTGTGGTTTCATTATCTGATAATTATTTTACAAGACTCGTTTATTTTTAAATTTCGTCTTTCAAAGTAACAACGACGCCATCTGGCCAACCATAGAAGGAAACAATTTCCACTTGGTTTTATTATCATTATTTTTTTCTTCGTAGATTAATGTGTGGAATTAATTGAGAAAATGAAAAATAATTGTTTTTTTTTTTTTTGCTGCGTCGCACAAGTATCAAGCTCTCTCCGTCGCCTACGCTATTCAACCTTCTATGCGGAAGTCAACGAACTATAACGATGATGGAAAAATACAAAAAAATGAAAAAAAAGTCATTTTTATGTTTAGTAAAGTGTAATATGAACGTTAAAATCGGATGTTGACTTGGGAGTTGTCAGGAATCGTGTTAGAATAAAAAACAATTAGTAGTGAAAGTGGTTACGTGCGTTATAAATTTGAATTAAACTACATGTAGATGATTTCATCCGAAAGCAGCGTGATGAAAAAAAGAATTTTACAAGAAAATATTAAAATGAAAAAATTAACAAAATAAACTAAAAGTTTAAGCTGCTACTAAAATAAATTGCAATTTTGCAAATGAAGAAAAAAATTAAAATTGCTATCAAAAGTGTTGAGGATTATAGTGAAAAATGTTGGGGATAACAGTAGCCTAATACGAAACCGTACATGTATTATTGGAAATAAAGTGTATGTAACGATACAGCAAGAGTGGTCAGTACTGTGCCTGCCACTGTAGCAAACGTCAACTAGTGAGGGGCGTCATTATTATGTATTCTCATCTGTAGTTTATTTAAGGAGTATGCCTAACCGTTACTCGCCTATAAAGAATAAAAGAAATCAAATTGAAATTACAAATTTACTCTAGTTGCCCCTAAGATCATAATTATTTCTCTCTGCCGCCGGTAGGGGCGCTCTCTTGTTTTTTTAATGCAACATCATTTATTACTTAAATTAATTAGCGTTTCTAAGTAGCGCCTTACGGAAAATTTGATATTTTTTACTATCAGGGTTTTTATGTAATTTGTTAAGCTGCTAAAACAGTTTTTGAAAAGTAAATAAACTAGGCCCTACATCTCAGCGACTCTAAGTACGTGGCTAAGCAAAGGAGCTATTATTAAAAGCTGAAAGCATTAAAATTGCCGAAAGACTGAACAAAAATGTAGCTGAAAGCGTTGTTCGAACAAACTAAAAGGAAACGGAATATTGTTTTGTTTGTAGCTTTGGAAATATGAGGACGTAAAACCTTTCTTAAAATAATTGCAAGTAAATGCCAAAATTATTAAATGTTTACAACAGCATTATTATCAATATTAAATAAATTATTTTGATAATTTCATTTTCTTGTAAATTGCTGCATACGAATGAATTAATCTAATTTATTTGGCATTTTTCAGAACTTTATCTCTCGGCATATTCACGATGATAACATTTATAAAAAATGTAATAATGCTTAGAAAATTAATATAATCTTGAATAAATATTTAAAAAAACAATTTTTAAACCCAATGATTAGGTCTACTACATAATATGAGACATTGATAAGTTAAATTTCATTAAAAACCTGAAAATAGCAAATAAAATACACGTTATGTAGCCTATCATTGAAATACTGTATTTGTTTTGCTGATCATTTTTTGCCAAACTCAAGTAGAATAAAAAGTAAAAGTAAAATTTGGTCTTTCAAGCAAAAATATTATTAAAGTCTGTGAGAAACCCAAAAGACTAATACGAGTAAATGACACTTAGGTTGAAAATGTCCTTGGGTGAACCAAGTTCATGCTATCGATTTCTTGCCTAATCTATTGTTATTGATTAGTGTTTGTGATGGCGTTTGTTTGCTTTAATAAAGATGAATCCACCTGTGTGCGCAATGACAGCGCTGGAAAAATGTGCTTGGAGTATTTCGAGAACAAAAAAAAAAGTAGAATGTTACTTCTTTTTTAGAAAAACGCTGTAATTATTGATGGCTTAACCAAACTGGTAGAAATTGGTTGGAAAATAGTTACTTCAACTAAAAGAGGACATTTAATATTTAAGTTTGCAATAAGAATCAATAACTACGTTTTGACTAAAAATCTGACACTATATTAAAATATATTACATCATGTACAGTAATATAATTTTATTTCAATATTTTCTTAATTTATGAGAACATTATCGGTATGTAGTATTTTATTGTTAAATTGTTACTACGAGTATTATATTTTATTTATTAATTCTACATGCCGTGTCTAATTTAAAAACAATTTTTGTTTATACCGATAATATAGTGCTTAGTTGATTTCATTATTAAATGCTGAAACTTTTGCGATGGATCGGTTTTGCTGTGGTCAGCGCCATCCTTTTGACTGACCTTCCATCCACCCAACTCAACTCTATCATCTACTTCAAACACAATCGCGGGTAGTCATGTGTACAACGCAGTGCACTTGTTTATTGTTATTATTGTTGTTGTTTGCGCGGATAAAATGACCACAGCGGAAGATTTCTATTGCGAGCGGAACACTCCATTATTTTGCGGTTTTACGACGTAGAGAAAGATCCGTAGAATGCGCGAACTCCCTCGGTTACCGCGGTTCGAGCCTTGAAGCGCGGTTAACAAAAGATGTTTCAGTTGCAATTTTAAAATGTGTTCAATTAAAAATTTAAAATAAACAGGTAACTCAATTCAGTTTGATAAACATTAAACTACACGTAGATTAAAAACCCAGCAACATGTCAAATGACATCTCATAGGCTATCAGATGCAATATTGTTCGTTCGTTCTATTTCAATTGTAGATTCTTTTTTTTTAATTTTTTTATACTAATATTATAAAAATTTAATTTCTGGTGCGCACTATCATCAGAGAAAGAAGTTGGTTGAATGGGTGGATGGGAGGAGCCTTGCAAACAGCAGATGGCGCCCCGGGTCAAATGTTCCACGCAGATGCAACGAAGAAAAAGAGATAATTCTGGAGGAAGAATGAGATTAAGAAATACGAAACAGAAATGAACTTCAAGTTCTTTCCACTCACTCTAACCCTCCCCCGTCCATTTCTTCTTACCCTAACATATTTTCTTTCACCCACTATATTTCCTCCTGCAATATATCATTTATATTTTTAAGTTTGGTTTAACTATTACTATACTTTATAACGGAATTTGGTCATAAGTTCATTATTAGTTAAATTGGTAAAAATGTTTTTTGATGTTTCAAATTAAGCGCAAATTTTCAAGCCTAAATTGCAAGTTTATCAGCTTCATCATGTTTGCGAGTTGCAACCAAATGTTTCTCTAGAAATATTAATTAAAAAACGCATTATTTATTTCAAATAAAACACAACCGTTTACCCTAATTTATTGAGGTGAAAATAATTTACCTAATTTTGTTAATGTGAGAAAGTCCTTAAAAAAATGAGTCCCATTGAAGTACACTCCGCCTTTAGTTTCCACTTTGCCATCGAAATAGAAATTAATACCCCCAAAACTTATATTTACTCAACTCTTGCTTTAACATTTACTTAACTCAACTTCTTCTATTTCACTTATCTTTTACCATCATTCTACTTCCCTCTTCATACTTGCTCTTTCTAAGCATTTCAACCATCCATAAAACTTTATGTTAGTCGGTGTATTTACTCTTAAGCATTTTTTATTCTGCCACTCTCATTCGTTTTTCATCCATCCTGTTCTGTTTAAGTAAGATGCGGGTCTATTGTTAACTTCCGGTTTCAATTAAAATTCGCGAGATAATTGTTGAATGAAGTTGCAAGTTGCGTAAAGGCTACGTGCCAATGGGATTTAATTGAGTGCAATAGAAAAAGACTTAATGATTATTTGTTCTGGCATCTTTGCTCAGCTGAGCCCTATTTGAGTAAGAGATAGAGCGGACTGAATGATCTTTCTTCTGCTTAAAGCAATTGTGTGTAATCATCCTGCTTCACTGATTTTCAGCGATTTCCAAATGTACATCGATCTATCTTTTCTCTACTCCTCTCACTCCTCCAACTTAACTTTATCTTCCATCCACTTTTTCCCCCGTCTCCTACTTATTTATTTATGTTTCTGTCTTACTTTCTCAAACTGCAGTGGGTGGTGAGGAGGTAAGCAGATTCCAATCAACAAAAACATCACGTTTATCGCCTTTGTTAAGTTATTTAGAAAATTTCTCAGATTCAACGAGCCGCAAAATGCGACTTGGATAAATTTTATTCTTCTCCACATTCAGCCTCTCCAGCTCCATCGTTCTGCTTCTCCATTGCCACCTCCGTCTGAATCTCTATTATTATTTTCCCACATTCTCTTCATTGTACTGCTTTTCCATCTCCATCCTTCTGTCTGGACCTTGTAATAGCGATTGCGGTTGGCTCTTTTATATTGCGGAATATGGTTTTGGTGTTGACCATATTAATCTGTTAAATCTCTTTTCATTGCCCGCCTCATTTTTCTTTCCTTTTCTTGGTGTCTCGTGCGCGCTAATTCTCTTTTTCAATTTCTCACAACATTTGTTTGAACTCTATTGTTTCTCCAAAGCCAAGCGAACTAGAGGCGGAATTAAATTAATAGCAATGACGTTAGCCCTTTAGACTAGATTAGTAATTTTAATCCCTTTCATTTATTAGAACTCTTTATTTGAAAAAATAGCAGGAATTAAATGTTAAATAAGTGTCTTTGACCTCGATTTACATTGGCAATATATTTGTTAACGTAGGTTTAAGCAGATCGTTAATGAGCAAATGTTTATAGCCTCAATTGAGATTTAACTAGACATGTCAAAAGCTCTCATCTTTTTCTTTTGAACATTACATGTAAAGGCCAGATATAAAATTCATTAAATCTGTCAGCCATTTTAATTCCATAACAAATCTTCTCATCATATTCGAATACATTAAGAATTTATAAATTGTAGCAAAGTCACTGTGCAAGATTATTGAGACGCGCCATCGAGTAAATGGCTACTCAGCTCAAAGTTTTTTTTACTGGTAAGACCAACAAAGACCAAATATTCTTTAAGTATCTCTTTCCTGAAATAAGTGCAATTTCGAAATAATTGATAAAATTACTTGGTTTTGCTTCTATCAATGAATTTCGTAACATAATGATAAAATTATTGGATTTCAAGAATTACCTTCCCTCTTTTCTCTCCCATATCTAGCCTTTCCTTGGAACTCACAGCGAAAGTTGGAAAGGTACTAGTAATTGAATTTTTAGCTTTCCTTTGGAAAGCAAATTGCCACCACATTTCTAGTTTCACTGGTGAAATTGCTACCGCTTGGTCAAATGAATGAGTTATGTGGATGGCAAAACGATTGGTAAGAAATGAAATTGAAAAGTGAAGCTGTGAGCAATTCTATGTTATTAACTTATTATTTTAGCAGTAGAAAGCAGATCAATACAATCTCCAAGGAGATAAAGTTACTTCTAAAATTATAAAAAATAACTAATAAATATTAAATTTGATAACAAATTAATTATCAGATTCTATCTTTCGATTTCATCAGTGAGCTTTCGACGTGAAATGTTAAACTTTAGGTTGGTTGACTTCGGGGAATGAAAATGCAGAACAAATGTGTTAACAGATATTGGTTGCGTCGCTTGGGAAACAAGGCATTTTTGGATTGCTTTTTATTATTTTTATTAATAACTTGAAAAACTAATCATGGATTCATTTAATCATTTTTACCAAAATATTAACTTATTAGGTTATTTTATTACATTGTATGATTGATATTATGCATTGATCTCAATTACTGTAGAGTAGTTTATAGTTTGGTTTAAATCATGTTAACTTTAGAAATAATCAAAAAATGTTTGATTTTGAACTACATGTAGATCGAGGTATACTGTACTTAGATCTTGGCTTAAAAGTTTTGCATTTGAATCACAAACACAGTTTAATTAATACCGTTCTAAATTCTCACCGGTTTTGCAGTAATAGTCTTAAAATATTACAAATTTAAGCTTTAGCCGTTAAAGGAAATATATTATGTGCATTGCTAATTTCAGGTTAAAAGCTGTTGTGAGTTTCAACGTTTTTATTTGATTTAATTTTTTTCAGTACGTTTTTAATTGAATCTAAAAATGTGTTTCTCCCGAAACGAAAATGTTTGAGTGAAATAACACTGCAAACTATTTCAACATCGTTCTTAATTAGATTAGAATTGCTATTTTTTGTTTTTCCGGTTGTTACTTTTCATTTCCTTCATCATCTTCCGGTGATTAGCTTTCTCCTGATGCGAAATTAATTGAATCCTAGAGTACATTATAATAATTCATTTTTATCATCAACAAATCATTTTTTAAAAAAAATTTCGAGATATATATTTCTCCACTTCATTTATGGGCTTTTTTTTTTAAGAATTTCCGCCAAAGTTGTTTACAGCTAACGAAATCAAAGCATTTTTTTCTGGCTTTTTCGAGATTAAATTTAAAAACAGATAAAAAAAATATGTATCAAAATATCCACTTCTAATTTATTCATAGAAGAAAAGAGCCAAAAAATATTTTCAGCGTTTGCAGAAAAAAAAACACAATTTTTTTTTCGGAAAGAAAAAACAAAATTTTTATTTATGGTTTCATTTTTTCTTCTTTTTATTTTTCTATTGTTGAGAGATACTGAGTGCGCTAGTTTTGGAAGAGCCGGTGGTTTCCGCTTGGGGGTGGGTAAAACTTTCCCAATCACGAATCTAAGGCTTATCGCAAAACACGCTAGGGACTAAACCCAGAATTTACGAATAATACTAAATAATTTCGGCGCAGCTAATGCTTAGTGAAGGAATAATGCAAAGGCCATTTTAATCTCGATATAGATAGGCAAAAATGTAAACGTAGGAACTTAATTTCATTTCGATGTTTGGCTATTACATCTTACAGATGAGTTTTGGCAGTATAGTTATTAGTGATCAATAACCTTTAAGCATAGATCGAGTTAAAATGTAAGAAAGCTGCTGCGCTTTTATCCGGTTTGGCATTCAGCATGCTTTAGAGAGGACGGTTTTCATAGTGGGTAGCTCGGTGATGTAAATTTATGTAACAAGGGTGAGTGGGTGGATGATGTCTACGTAATGAATGTTGACTTTTTGGCAGGGGAACAAAAGATAAATCATTTCTATTAATTTTAAGTTCACGCATGCGCTATGCCTTCGTTATTAGAGATCAGCATCTGCCGGTTAAAAGGTGCGGGAGAATTAAATGAGATTTTAAAAGAGAGAACAATACTATTTACTTGTGAAATTAATTGCATAATGCAAGTTTGGGGTCACAAAGATTACTTTTGGTTCTCTTTTTGTTAGAAAACTAAAATGAATAGGTCAACGTATTATATTTCCGGTTCCATGTACAAGCAGAACGATGCTGCAAAAAATGAAAACCAAATGCGTTTTTAAGTCGGTTAACTTGACAGTCTCAGTCTCGATGCGCCTTTTGTCTTTGTCGTCAACGTTTGGCTACATAAAGATGATTTTTAACAACAAAGCACGCTTCAAAGGAAAAGATGATATTGATTTGGTTTGTACCATAGAGAGTTCAAAAGAGACCCAAACGTATAGTTATATTTTTATCCACGCATTCACACTGTTACTGTTTCAAAACGTTTTTTCAGATGATATTGGTCCCCCAGAGCGCTCCCTCGCGACTTAACGCGAGAAAAAAAATGTTCTTTAAATTTATTGCTAATTTATTTAGAGCAAAAAATATATAGGCCTACATGTACCGGTATATAAAAAAAAATAAATAAATAAAAACGAGGAAAAGAATAATAAATCTATCCTAAGACTATCATTCAAAAATATTAGGTGTCAGAAAAATACAGTATGTGTTTAACATACAGGTACAAAGGTAAAAAAAAAAGTAGCCAGTACTAATTTTCTTCAGTTATCCAAAATAATAAAATAATATTACTCCAGTTTTCTACTAAGAATAATTATTACAATTTTTATTGTAAAGATATTTTCGATTTGCATTAATAAATTTAACTATTTATTTATAGGCTACAGTATAAACAATTTTATTATTTATTTACGGTATTTAACTACACTTATTTGTTTGCTTAAACATTTTCGTCTACGCTTATCTTTCCTCAATTTTACAAAAAGTTTTCTAAATTGTACAATTTTAACTATTTTTTTTTTGCGCCATTTCC
Organism: Polydesmus complanatus; assembly: GCA_034692225.1. Classification (NCBI taxonomy): domain Eukaryota; kingdom Metazoa; phylum Arthropoda; class Diplopoda; order Polydesmida; family Polydesmidae; genus Polydesmus; species Polydesmus complanatus. The sequence continues at coordinate 9,435 of JAQGAZ010003085.1, forward strand.
TAGAAAAACATAAGAAACAGAGAAAAAATAGGTAGGCTACCTAACCTACGGATGCAAAATTCTTTAGGAAAGTAGAACCATCCTCTTTAATCCATCTCTCAAAAACTTAGGCACTAGGCATTTGACTTATTTTCGTAAGCTATGAGCAGAGCCTGATCGGGATTTTAGAACTCTATTCTTTAGATTAAACATTTGTTTATCATATTCATATTAAGTATTCTTTGCTAACTTGTTTCTTTGTGAAAAATAAAGATTAAGTTTTGGACAAACGCCATTTTGCCTCTTTTTGTAGAGTTTTTTTTTTTTTTCAAACCTTATTGATTTCTGAGATTGTTTTTTATTCTAATTTTTATATTAAGATTTTCCATCATAACCTCCAAGCTATTCAACTCCTTTATATTCCCATCATTTCCTCATTTTTACGCTTTCTCTTATCAACTTATTATCCCCGCGTTTTTTCTTTTTTTTTTTTATGTTAGTTCGTCTATTAAAAATAAAATAAAGAGATTTGTTAAAAAATCGTAAAATAAGAAATAAAAAAAAGATCATTTTTATTTTTTTGAGCGTAAGAGAGAAGAGATGAAAGCGTGCGCTTTAAGCTTCGACTTCATTCCTATTTTTTTTATTTTTTGTTTCTACGGGATAAAACAAGACATAAAATCCCAAAATTATTTTTATGCCCGAAAATTTCATCTCCAATTTGGATGATCGGATATCATAAAACTTTATACGTCATGCTCAATGTAAACATAATTTGCGTTAAAAGTTACGCAAAGTGTTTCGCGTCAATATGTCAGACGATATTAAGCAATCCTGAATACGCCGGAAGGAATATCATGTCATTAAAGATGCAGTCAACTTTTATATGGGGTGAAATCGCCTTAAGCTCAAAGGTAATAGTGAAAGATAGTGTCGCAAGCCATTACTGGGCTAAAGATTGAAAAAGGAATTTTGAAAGATGGCGTCAAAACGTTAATAAATAGTGTTATTAGAAGTGAATCGGAGCCGAAATAATTAGTCTAGCTCGTTAGCTAGCGTCTTCGCTAATTAATTTACATCAATCCTTAACTATACTAGCGCTAAACTAGTGAAGTTTATATCTAACATTTTATTCTAAAATAAAAAAGTATTAAAAGTAGAAACTTTGTATTTTTATTATATACCGGTAATTACTTTTTTAACCCCTTCTCACCCTATAAAACCACCTTCAGATATTAAATTACTAACCCACCTACCACCCTTCCTATCCCTCTCCCCCTCATGATCACAGCCTTTGTTCTCTCTACCCTTTTACCATCGCTCTGTCTGCAGAATCGATGAGCAAAAACTTTAATCAAAACTTAAGTGATTTTCAATGACGTTGAATGCATTAATTGAGTTGAGCCCTATTTTTCTGAGTAGGGATTTTCTTCTACTTCTATAACATTCAAGTTAAGCTTGTCGCTTTTTATAAATCTCCATGCTTTAGGCTGAAAGTTCCGTTAATTTCGATCCACTTCAAAGGTTCGCGTGGCTTGCTTAATTGGCGTGAATGATGAATTGGTCAGTTGTGGAGACCGGAAGCGAGGGTGAACGAGAGAAACAATAAAGATGGAAACGGAGAAGGGGTGATAAAAGGTTAAGATTATTAAATGGGTGGTGATTGCCAGCTTCGCCACATAAATTAGCACGAAAAGGCGCTGCGGGCGTTGGAAGAAAAGGAAGGGGTAAATAAGTGGGAGGCGAGAGGGTGGAAAAAGAAACGATGACCAGCTTAATCTACTAAAACCACTTTAAGCTACGTTTTCGAAATCCCGCTACGTCATTACTAATTTCCGAGAAACATACATTCAGGAAGTGAGGACACTCCGGGCAAAGCCTTAGATGTTAATATTAGCCGCCAGAGTACTTTTCTTTATTATTTGGCATGCAAACGTTTCTATAGATTTTATGTTAAATTTTAATAATTGATTGTGTATGTGTGTTGCAGGAGAATTGGACTCAAACGCATCGGCCGTGGTGGGGCGAGAAGTACAATTGCCCTGTGACATCACGCCACCCACTCCAGACGACCGAACTCATCTGGTTTTATGGTACAAACAGGATTCGGGAAATCCAATTTATACGTAAGTTCATTCTCTCCTCATCTTAGTAACAGGAATGCCAGTTAGCATTTTTTTAAAAATTATCTTCATTCATAGCCCGCCACAAAATAAATATATTTGACTATTAATATCATTAAAATCCAATCCATTTAATTAATAATCATAAAATCGAACACATATCTTTACGTGCAAATTACAATGGGTGTTTCCATAATTAGACTTTACGATTAAAATCAGATTTAGTTAATTACTCTATTTAATTAAAGTAACAAGATTTTTGCCCAATTCAAAATGTTTCTTATTGCTTATCTATAATTAGTGAGTAGTAAGATGAAAATGTATGAATGACACAGTGTATAAGGAGAGGAGCTAATGAGGTGACTGGTTGGCTGCTTAGTCTTCTTTTTAAAGCCATTTCTCCCGCATCCTCTCTAAGTCGGTAGGAAAAAATTTATTTGACGTGTGTCAAACTATCAACGCGCAGTCAGAGCTAAAAATTAATGTTTATGTAAAGACAAAACTTTTCGAAAGTGAGTTTAGTAAAGAAGGGGAGATTGAGAAGAGAATTTTAATCTTGTTGCTTCAGAGTTAAAAGTTCTCAAACGTGCCGTCATTAAAACGTATGTTTTTGTTTTGACTAGAAAAGACATGCGGTCTAACCAATCGATGGCCCCAGCGGTCCAGCTGACTGCGGACGACATCCGATTAAGAGTGAGTTTCTACCAGGGGACCCACCTCTCCAGTCCATATCTGTTGGTCAAAGACGTGATGGCCGACGACCAAGGGCTCTACAGATGCCGAGTGGATTTCAAAAGAGCCAGATCGAGAAACAGCCCCGTTCATCTCAATGTCATAGGTACAATATGTGTATCTCAGGGGACCCTGAAAGCCGCTTTACTGCATTCTTTTTTTATAAAGCACATGTTACTTAATTAGACAGCGGAAATGCAAAATCTCTTTTTTGATGTTTTAGCGATAGATAACGCTATGCAGATGAGAAGTAGAAAGCGATTTCTTTGATTTGATTTAGTCGTGCAATACATTTTCATCTCATTTCAATCTTCCAATTGCGTCTCATCTCTAGAGTGCCAGCACAGCCAGTATTTTGACTGCGGCCCGTCGAAGTCATTTAAAAAAATCAAGCCACTTATAATGCTTATTGTCATTTGCTATTAAGTCGTTTCGATAAGGTGATTTGTTTATTAATGTCTTTACAGAGATTATAATTTAAACTCCGTAACATTTAAACATTTTAATCCTTTCCCTTTCTTCGTCCCCCCCCCTCCTCCCTCTTCTCCCCTAATGGATAAAGGAACTTAATAAAATATGTGACCCATGGTACCAAGCGAGTTTGACATGCCAGCTCTACGTATTATTCTGTCTGCGCATATTATTTGATAAGCATCGGAGGTGTGCGCAGAAGAGTGTGGGTGGAAGGTGGTGGGCTTGATTTATGGTGAAATATGTTAATCCTCGTTTTCTTTATTCGCCTTTACGTCTGAATAATTTTGCTTCATTAAATTTTGAAACGTTTCTTGTAGCTACATGTCAGAGCGCAAAGCGATTGCGTGCAAGTGGAACATGTTTTATGATAAATATAAATTTTTTTAAAAAAAAAAGTCGAAGATGCGCAAAATATTGAAAATAAAAAACGATGTGCTCATTTCAAGCATGCATTAAATTTTCGGTTTTCAAACTAAGGATAGGGCCTACTATTTTGGCTTTTGAAATTTCTGTCTTAAGACTTAAGTTATAAAAAGCGTAAAATTGTCAACTAAAAAATTCGAGCGTTTACCATGCTAACGCATATGGAACGCTGAATTCTGATTAGGCGGACATAAACCAAACTTCGATTTATTAAATTTATATATTACGGCTGCTTGCATTTCATTATTACTATTAACACGCCTAATCTTGTCCCCCAAACCATTTCAACTTTTG
>JAQGAZ010003086.1:0-13456 GCA_034692225.1 Polydesmus complanatus
GTAGGCTAAATCTTAAAACTTAAAATATGTAAATCCTAAAACTTAAAATATGTAAATCTTAAAACTTAAAATATGTAGGCTAAATCTTAAAACTTAAAATATGTAAATTCTAAAACTTAAAATATGTAAATCTTAAAACTTAAAATATGTAGGCTAAATCTTAAAACTTAAAATATGTAAATCCTAAAACTTAAAATATGTAAATCTTAAAACTTAAAATATGTAAATCTTAGAACTTAAAATATGTAAATCTTAAAACCTAAACATGTAAATCTTAAAACTTAACTATGTAAATCTTAAAACCCAAACATGTAAATCTTAAAACCCAAACATGTAAATCTTAAAACTTCAATATGTAAATCTTAAAACCTAAAAATGTAAATCACTACAATCTTATAATACAACGAACAGTGAATCTTAAAACTAGAAAAGTAAATCTCCGCACTGTAAATCTCGAAACTTGTCAATGTAAATCTTTCCAAAGAATTTTAAAAAGAAATCTCATAAAAATAATAATTCTATTTTTAGTTGTAAATCCCGAAAGAGAGAGATTGGCAGAATGAAAGAGAGCGGCCCTTTGACCTGGTGCGCAAACTCTTATCCGTTGCTATCCTCACTTCCGCCTCCGAGGTGAAGATGGAAGGGGGGTGTGTGGGAGGGAGAGCACCTGCTCGCCTCTGATAAAAGCCTGGCTGCTGCTAATCTCCTCCGCTAGGGGTCACGTCACCTCCAACTACCCCCCCCCTCCCTCAAGAGAGATAGGGGGAGGGGCTAAGACGGTGACAAAGACCTCTTAACCAGTAGGTGGCCAGAATTAGAGCCGCTAATTACGAAACAACCTTCATCATTCTAATGCAGAGCGTACGCAGCCGAGAGAAGGTCGATCACAAACTCATAAGACAAACGCAATACGCTTTTCACTCTTTTGTCTCCATCGCTCTCACATCTTACTTGGTACAACTCACTTTGAATCCTTCCCGGATTCAACCAATCTCTTAACTATTCTCGCTATGAATCTTCAATAATTTTCGCTGCGAATCTTTTCGCGTGAGAAAAATGATAATTAAGCGTAAAACGCGCCATCTTTTAACAATACTTTTCCTATCGCTAATAATGGTTTTTGAAAATGCACTACGGAGGCCTATAAGGGGGACACAGAAAATAATAATTTATCTACGTGAAATACATTATAATAATTATTATGCGGCGTGCATTAACTTTTACCTAAAGTAAACAAAGATTAAAAAGGTAAGGAAACTCCCGATGACCAACCTTAACCAAACCACATAATTATTATTATTAAGTGGTGGCCGTTTCGTGGTCTCGTACCTTTTTCTCGTGACTTTTTCAACTCCAAACCTAGTGTATTTTATTTTGGCCCAGACTTTTCCGCTGACGTCACCCTCGTAAGGAGAAAGAGGGGGGGGGGGGGGGGGAGGGGGGCAGATGGCGTTGCTTAATGCTAAGGCTAAGAAGGAAAGAAAAGAGTGTTTGTCCCTCCTTTCTCTCTCTCTCTCTCTTGAATGGAGGGTGGGTGGCGCGTGCCGGGTGATAAGCCTCGTGCTCTCCCTGGCGGTGGTTGAGATTTGATCCCGGTGTTTTCTTCATCATGGAAGGTGATGGAGGGGATAAGAGCAGTATAGAGGGGTCGGGGGGTGTAAGGGGGTCGGGTGGGGGGGGGGGTGTAGGGGAACAAATGAACCATCTGCCATTGAGAGAGAGAGAAAGAGACGTTGTATTTTTACACTTTTATTCTCCTTTTTTTTCTTTTTCTTTTTTCCATTCAATTAACGAAGGCTTTTTTTTTTTTTAATACAATGTACTCGTATTATACTTTTGGCATAAGACTACACATAATGTGCGTACCCCGGTACTTGTACTAAAAATAAGAGTTTAAACTTCAAATGAATTTTTGAGCTTAAACCTAAAATTATATATATTTTTTTTTTTTTTAGTTTAAACTATAAAATAAATTTAAACTTTGAGCATGTTTTTGAGTTTAAACTTGAGAATTAATTATTGTGAGTTTATACTTAAATGAATTTTGAATAATTATTAAGCTCATTTTTTGAGTTTAAACTTTAGATCAAATTTTTAGTTTTAACTTTAAAATTTTAAATAAATTTTTGAGTTTAAACTATGAATGAGTTTTGAGTTTAGCTAAGTTTTGAGTTCAAACTGGAAAAGACTTTTTGAGTTTAAACTTTATGTGATTTTTTTGCGTTTAAACTTTGTGATTTTTTGAGTTTAAACTTTGATCAAATTTTTTTGAGTTTAAACTTTGATCAAATTTTTTTGAGTTTAAACTTTATGTGATTTTTTGAGTTTAAACTTTGATCAAATTTTTGAGTTTAAACTTAAATAAATTATGAGTTTAAACTTAAATAAATTATGAGTTTAAACTTCGAATGAATTGGAAGCTTAAACATCAAAAATTTATTTTTAAGTTTAAACTTCAATGGGGAGGTTTTTGAGTTTATACTCGCAGCCTTAACTCGCTGTTTAAAACCCTATTCTTAATGAGTTACGTCATACTGTTTAACGTTGAATGATGAGTGGGGGCCCGGGTGAAATGGGGGGCCCACTGACAGCAGAGTGTGTGATAATTGGTGAAGCAAGATGTCCATTAGCTGCTGTGGCGTGTAAATAGATAGACCAACCCTTTAGCTTCAAAGGGGAGTGGGACGAAGGGGAGGAGGGTATTGATCGATGACGTAGGCAGCGGTGGCGAGGGTCGTTCGCAAACTCTTGTTTTGTTTGTTTAACTTAAAAAATCAATAAAATTGGATTTTAATCACACGGAGCCATCTTCCGCACCGCCCCACCCACTCTCCCCTGCTATGTAGATGGGTGTGATGGGCGTGGTCCACTCGCCTTAACTCCGCTCATCCCTCTCTCTTCTTACGTCACCCGATAAGATTTTAAACCAGTGACGTCATAAGACTTTGATCAAGAGTTGCGCTGTAGGCGTGGCCCAAAAATAAAAAGTAAGTGACGTCACCAAAAATTAAATAAATAAACCTCATCGCAAGACCACTACCCTCCCAATGAAGACCACTCCCTGTTTGGAGAGACCACCTCAAAAACGTCCCCTTCCAATTTTCTCCCCTTCTCACGTTAATGCACCTCTTAATAGAAGACCACTTCTACTTCAATACTAAGACCACTCATTTCAACTTACACCCATTTTCAAATGAAGATCTCTATTTCAAGACCACCACCAAGATGAAGCAATAATTATTAATAAACCTCTTCGCAAGACCACTTCCTCCCAATGAAGACCCCCTCCCTGTTTGGAGAGACCACCTCAGAAAACGTCCCCTTCCGATTTTCCCCTCTCACGTTAATGCACCTCTTAATAGAAGACCAGTCTTCTACTTCAATACTGAGACCAACAGAGATCTCTATTTCAAGACCACCACCAAGATGAAGCCATGTTATGGGGGGGAAGAGTAAGCAATAAGAAAAAATACCTCTATTTGAAGACCACTTTGAGTTTTGGTCTTCAAGGTGGTCTCTAAACAGAAGGAAGAACGAAATAGAATGACGTGCGAGGGTTAAAAAAAAGAGAGGGTAAGAGATAGGGGTAAGATGACTCACCCCGTCTCTTCCCTCCGTCACCCCCCTTAGCCCCTCGGAACCCCTTCCTTAGGTGCTCACCTACCATTAAAAAACAATCCCCCACCCAACATCTCCTATCTCTCTTCCATTGCCGAGTGACCAATGACGTCAGAGGAGTGGGGTGTGACGTAAGAGAAGGAAGAGGGATGGGGGTGAGGGAAGACCCTTAACGTTCCCTTAACGTTTGTTCACTTAGGCAGATGAAAAGAAAACCACAGCCGCCATTATTCACCAACGACGTCTTCTTCAAAACGGAAAATAAAAAGATAAACAAGTGAACGACAGCGAACGACTCTTCTAATCAACACCCTACACCCCTCTAAACTGTCACCCCCTCCCTACACCCCCTTCCGATACAATAACAACAAGATGGCGGCGATTAGACGATATCTTTAAGACACCACCCACACTCACTCTCACTCGATTAATTCACTCCCCCCCTGTCTCTGGTGGAGTGGGCGTGGCCTAAGATCACTCACTAACAAAGGAACGGCTCAACGTCATTATTCACGATATGTGTTTAGTCGCCTCCTCTCTTTTTCAACAACTTAAGTGAGTGAATGCTTTCTTTAAAGTCTAATTTTTAGAGTTCACTTAACGTTCTTTAAAGTTTAGCGAGTGGTTTCTAGAAGTGAAGTTTAGTAAATGCTTATTAGAGTTTAGTGAGCATTTTTTTTTTTTCTAAGTTTAGTGAATGTTTGCTAGAACTTTGTGAGTAAATATTTAAAAAAAAAATTTTAAGTGTTCTTAAAATTTAGTTTGTAATATTTAGTGATTAGTGAGGGTTTAGTAAATGTTTATTAGAGTTTAGTGAGCATTATTAGAGTTTAGTAAGCATTATTAGAGTTTAGTGAGCATTATTAGAGTTTAGTGCTTAATTATTTTAGTACAGTGATAACTTTTATTATCGTTGTTGTTATTGTTTTTGATTAGTTTGTTGATATCGTTCAGCGTGATCCTAGTTCTGATGAGCCGCTCGTCAAAATCATTTTCGTTACAAAAATAAAAAAAAGAACAAAAATTATTATAATAATTACTGGATATATCGATCTCGTTCACTGAGATCGTAGCGAGCGGCTCTACTGATCCGTTCACACCCCCTTTCCCTTAATCTCGTTCGCATCCATATTATGAAATTTCACTGAGCGGCTCTTTTTTTTTTGTTTTTAGGATTTTTGCTTTTAATTTTGTCGATGTCGTTCACCGTTCGGCTGATCCGTTCAGCAGCAGGTGATGCCGCTGCACAGCGAGTAAAGACGGTGGCGTTTGATCTCTCTCCATCCGCCGCACTCGAAGATCAGGGAGAAGGGGGAGAGCGTGGGGATTGGCGGAGACTCTTGACTTCATCCAACCGTCTCCGCCAATGGCAGCGCGGGACGCACGTGCCTCACACCCACCAATCGCGTGACGTAAGACGCGAGTGAATGAGGAGGCTAAGAAATCTTAAGCCTTTCCAGTCAACGCCAGCGCCCTAACGCCAACCTCCGCCGCCGCCGCAAACGCCAGTTCCGGTTCGACGCCTACCACTTCCGGTACGTACTCCTCCCACCCCTACCCTCCCCCACCAAGAAGGAAGTAATTACTCGCTTAATCAACTGGCTTAATTCATCAAGTTTAAGCTTAAACTTCGCTGATTTTTCCTAATTATTGAAGAAGTTCAAACTTGTTTTTAAAATTCTTTTCCCTCCACACTTTTAAAGTTTAAACTTAAGTATGCGATGATTAAACTAGAAATTTTTACAAGAAAATTAATACTTAAATTAAACTCAAACGTTAACTTAGTTTAAGCTCAAAAAAAAAAAAGAAGTTTTAGTTAGTTTAAAGTAAAAAGTGAACTAGATTAAACTCAAAAATCGAACAAATTTAAACTCAAAAGTGAACTAGATTTAACTCAAAAATCAATAAGATTAACCTCTCAAAAATCGAACAAGTTTAAACTCAAAAAAATAACAAGTTTAAACTCAAAAATCGAACAAGCTAAAACTCAAAAACTGAACAAGTTTAAACTCAAAAACCAATAAGATTAACCTCAAAAATCAACAAGTTTAAACTCAAAAATCAAACAAGTTTAAACTCAAAAATCGAACAAGTTTAAACTCAGAAAAACCAACAAGTTTAAACTCAAAAGTGAACTAGATTAAACTCAAAAATCAATAAGATTAAACTCAAAAATCAATAAGATTAACCTCAAAAATCAATAAGATTAACCTCAAAAATCAATAAGATTAACCTCAAAAATCGAACAAGTTTAAACTCAAAAACCAATAAGATTAACCTCAAAAATCGAACAAGTTTAAACTCAAAAATCAATAAGATTAACCTCAAAAATCGAACAAGTTTAAACTCAAAAATCGAACAAGTTTAAACTCAAAAATCGAACAAGTTTAAACTCTAAAATCGAACAAGTTTAAACTCAAAAACCCTAATATTTAACTATAGATTAAACTCAGTACAGTAGTGTAAACTCTACGCAACAAATGAACAAAAAGTAAGTTTAAACTCACCACTTGAATAATTCCTTTGAACATCTTACACTTAAAATCAAGACTTAAAACTCCGAGAGAGTCGACGAGACTCTTACTGCGCTGCATCTACAACCACTATAAATTAAACCACCACAATAGAGCGAGGGTGGGAGGGCGGGGCGAGTAGGTCAGGGGGCGTGGCCAAGACGATTGAGCGAAAGCAGAAGTCCCTCAAAGTTAAAGGAAACTGTTATGTTAGACGTTGCTCTTGAGATGAACCACCTTACGCTCTCTCTCCAGCTGCTCCTTAGCCCCTCCCCCATCTAACCCCCTACGTCATCGCACGAGAGAGGGAGGGAGGGGGAGGGGGGGGGGGGAGGGGGTCGGTGGGTGGCGACACCTGTTGATAGTTAACAGCTGCGTCGTCGTTTGATCTGGTTAAATCATCGTAAACAACTGCATACGAATCGTCGCATTACAAACGCGTGTACGTACAACGTCTGCAAGTACAAGGCACACTGTATGTGTGTGTGTGTGGACAGCGACACCTAGCGGAGACCCCTGTCATACAGGTCCCTCGGGTGGCCGCCATCTTGCTTACGCGCTAATTAATTAACACTGGCCGGGTTAACGAAGCTTCTGCTTCCAATACAAACTACGTGTACGGGAAAAGGAGGAGGAGCTATATGTCTGTGTAAAAGTGAATGGAGGGCGGAGCTAAGAAGACAACAGCCGAGAGGGAGGAGCTAAGTGGCAGGTATATTATAATACAGGGTGAGTCAACTGGGTTTTTACCTTTTAGAAAATAACAAACAACAATCGTTCGTAGAAAATACTCTCTCTCGTGTTAAGCGGACGTAAGCACTGCGTAATGAGGACATTACTCGAGAGTGTGTGTGTGGGGGGAGAGGAGAAACATTTGACCTCTGTAAATAGACCCCCCCCCCCGGGCTTCACTTTCTTTCACTAACTAAATGATATTAATTGATGATAGATGGAATGGTGAGGGTGGTCAACCTCTGTAAACGGACCACTCGCACTTTCTCAAAGTCAAAAAGTTAAAGCTGCAGAGAGTTTAATTGAGGACAATAGAAACCTGCGTAATGCGGACAATTATTAAAAAGCTAAATTTTTTGTTCAACTTTTTTCAGCTAGAAATAAAAGTTATTTTCGCGACGAAACGAAAAACCTCTATAAAAAGACCAAACTTGAATAAATTGGATGTACGTGTATAAAATACAGTACAGTTAAAACCTGCGTAATGCGGACAAATTTTTCTTAATTTAACAAAAAAAAAAAAACCCCCCACTCATCGCTTTTAGTGAACTAAATTTTCTTTTATAAATCAGCCCAAAACCTCAGCCTATTAATAAAAAAAAAACCTCCGTAAAAAGACCATCTTTAAAATCCGACAATCCATCTTTAATAACCCTCAAACCCTGCTTAATGCGGACAAAATACAATTCTATCTTCGTTTAAAAAAACAAAAAAAAGTTTTTTTTTTAATATCTCGAGCTTCGTAAAAAGGAATAAAAAAAGAAACCTCTATAAAAAGACCAACATCTTTTTTTTTTTTTTAAAAAAAAACCCTCCATAATTTCTAAATAAATTAGAGAACCTGCGTAATGCGGACAAATTTTTCTCCATTTAAAAATCTTAAATGTTTCTTTATGCATCAACCCCAAATAAAGCTTTACTAAAAACCTCTATAGAAAGACCACCTTTAATACAAAAAAAATCTTTAAAATTTAAAACGTTAAAATTTTTTTAATTAATCTCAAAACCTGTATAATGCAAACAAAATTTTAAATTAAACTCAAAACCTGTATAATGCGGACAAAAATTTTCGTTCTTTTTCGCAACTATAAAACAGTAGCCTACTTTTTTTTTTCTTCCATAAAATTTTTTCCCCCCTTTTAGACCAAACCTCGATACACAGAGCTTAGAAAATAGAAAAACCTCTATAATAAAAACTCAAAAAAAAAAAAAAAAAAAAATTCTAAAATTTATTCGAAATTAGGTCAACAAAAAGAGGAGACATTTTGATTAAAAAGAGTTCTCTCTGCCAACCAACCAACGCCTCCCCCACTCCCCTCCCCTTGCCTCCCCCTCTCCCGTCTTCCCCTTCCGCAGAGGAGAGAGAGGGAGTAGTAGTAGAAGGGAGGGAGGGAGATCCTTTCTCAAACTCTTCTCTTTATTTTTTTTAATTTGATTTTGTAATCCGGCCACGCCCTTTGTCAACACGCTCGGTTACCATGACACCCCCCCCCCCCATCCCCCTCTAACCCTCCTCTCTACACTCCTCGACAGAGCGATTAAGATCCCGGAGACCGGACAGTGGGAAAAGGTAAGGGAAACGCCCAGACCGCTGTTCAAAAGGGTTGAAGGCGCCAGGGGGGGAGAGTTTACGCGTCTTGGCAACGCTACTTCCGGTCCACACCAGAACGATGGAGCAGGAAAAACCCTCAACCTCTCCCTTACGGTCTTACCCACACACTCTCCCTCTCTCTCTCCCCTTCCGTTGTTCCGGATGCACGGGTATTAAGGCGCACGCGCGAAAGTAATGGGGACCCCGAGAAAAAAAAAAGAAAAAACACCCTAACGAAAGTGAATCTAAAAACTGCTTTAAAAAAAATTAACGCTGTAAAAATGTCCGATATAACGAAAGAATCATGAAAATTAATGTCTGATATAACGAATTTTTTAAGAAAAAAAAAAAATCATGAAAATTAATGTTCGATATAACGAAAAAAAAATTTTTTTTTTTCAAAAATTCATGTTCGATAAAACGAAATTTTTATTTAAAAAAAAATCATAAAAATTAATGTTCGATATAACAAATTTTTAAAAAAAATTATGAAAATAAATGCCCGATATAACGAATTTTTAAAGAAATTCGAGAAGAGCGAAAAATTCCGTTATAACGAAATTTTTGCTAAATATTCCAAAAACCCAAAATTCTAAAAAACCTCATTCTAATATTTAGTTCTAAAAACAAAAACAAAAATTTTTGTCCAAGATCCAAAGTAAAAAAAAAAAATTGGAACACTTTACTTTTTTCCTTGAAAATGACGTCATAGATATATTACGTCACCTCCCTCCCCCTCCACACCTAAGCTCCGCCCACTCCCAGCTCACGCTCGTTGTTTTTATGTTCTAATAGAGCAAAAGAAAGCAACATCAAAAAGTGAGAGGGGGGATTTGCGTAGAGATTCCATTCCCTAGTATGCTAAATACACACACACACCTAAGGTCACCTCACGGACACCGTACACCACCCGCCGAGCATTTAAGCCTAAGTCCCCCGGATGTAAAGGAGAAGATTGAGGCTTCGCCAGTTGATCCCAAATAAAATTACTTTGCATTTAGAGTTTAATTTCTTTCTCCTCCCCCTGCCACCCCTACCACCCCCAGCACCCCTTTATACATCGTAGTATTCATACACCCCTTGAAACCCCTCTGGAAACAAATCTTCAATCTCCGACCTCGGCAAAACAATATAAATGCATAGAAAGAAAACGGACAAACATTTTCCCATTTGGCATACTAATAAGCTGTCAGTAGGTCCCCTCTCAACCCTATACACCCAGCCATACACCTCACGTTAACGTTTAACCCAGGCCTATGCACATCTTACGACGCAGCGCGCGTGCCACCCACAAAAAAAAAAAAAAAACATTTTCCATCTACAAATAAATGGAACGACACAATGATCCTTATTACACACACTCCTTTAAAAACATCTTTATACGGCGTCTCTCGCAGACCCACCCACAAAATCAAAAAAATATTTTAAGGTTATGGACACTAATCAACCCCCGTAATATAACATTGTTCTTATGTTAAAAGTCGTGACACGTGGCTATGGATATGTTACGGTGTCTGGCGTAGACCACCCATAAAATATATTTTTTAAAAAAAATTTATTCGAATGAGGTGCACCACTCAACCCTATACACCGGTTAAAGTTTATAATAACACGGCAGGTCATCTTACAGCGTCTCGCACGTGCCTCCCATAAAATCAAATCGCGCGGAGACTAATGAACTACTACGGTGGTTCGTAAACAGCTGGTCGTTACACATCTTACGGAGTCCTCGCGGGGGGCCAACCATTAAAAAAAATTAAAAGACTCAAAAAATAATTACTTTTCAACGTTGGTCTCATTGAAGCTTCTGTACAAAACTTGATTAAATAAAATTTTACACTGGCTCAAAAAAAAAGTTACGGTGTCTCGTGAGCGCCCACAAACAAAAATAATAGTAATTATTACGCGGCGTGTATTTATTATTAAGTTTATTTTCCCGCGTAAAATCTTTTTAAGATAAAAAGATGTGTGTTTTTTTTTTTTATTATATTTTTTTTAAAGCTGAAATAAAAATGTGTTTTCGATAATAAAAATAAAAAATAAAAAGAGATTACTAAACAGAAATCGTATTGGAAGACGACAAGTGTTTGGCGCACAAGGTGAACGCCACCCTAACCTATCTCTCTCTCTCTCTCTGTGCGCGGGGCTAAAGTCAACTAACCCCCACCCACCCACTTGGTACATGTGGGGTGGGGGCGGGGATTCCCCTCCCTCCCTCACTCATCAAAAAGATGTTAATAGCGAACAGAAAAATACGCTGAAAAAGAGCAACAGATTATTCACTGAGAAAAAAAAACCGTTTATCACGTGATCACCACCCACTACACCCCCCTCCCCCCCCCCCCACACTCAAACCCCACCCACCCACACACAAACACCTCTTATGAGGAATATTAAGGCATCCGATATTATACTTCTAGTGCTCTTTTTATGAATCTTTGGGTTTTAAAAAAAAAAAAAATAGGATTTAAATCTTAGTAAGAAAAAAAAAAAGATTTAAATCTCGTTTAGAGAAAAACAAGATTTTAAATCTTAAGTTTAAAATTAACTAAATCTTAATTGGAAAATCTCGCTTTTGATTAGAAAAACGAAGGAAAAGATTTAAATCTTCAATTAAATAAAGAAAAAAAAAAACAGGATTTAAATCTTAGGTTTTTTTAAAAAATTAAATCTTAATTTCTATATATATAAAAGAATTTTGATTGAAATGGAATAAAAGATTTATATCTGAGTTAAAAAAAAAAATTAAAATACGCTAAATCTTAATTGGAAAAAGATTTAAATCCTGTTGTTTTTTTTAATTGGGATTTAAATCTTAAATTTTTTTAAAAAAAGAAGGGATGAACGATTTAAATCTTGATTGAAATAGAATAAAAGATTTAAATCTTAAGTTAAAAAAAAAAAAAAAAATTAAAATACGCAAAATCTTAATTAGAAAATCGAAGTAAAAGATTTAAATCTCAATTAAAAAAAACAACAACAGGATTTAAATCTCAATTTTAAAAGACAGTTAAATCTTGTTTGAAAATAAAAGCAGGATTTAAATCTTAATTTTTTTTTTTTAAAAAAAAAAGATATTTAAGACGTGATTTATAAAAACCGAAAAAAGATTTAAATCTTAGTTTAAAAAAAAGTTAAATCTCGATTTAAAACTATAAATCTCAACTTTACAAAAAGGAGAGAGTGGGGAAAAAAAAGAGATTTAAATCTTGATTAAAAAAAAAAAACCCAATAAAATTTTAAATCCCAATAATTTTACGAAAAATTAAAACTAAAGATTTAAATCTCAATAACTAACCAAAAATAAAAATAGAATTAAATCTAAATGTAAACATTTTTAAATCTCCACCCGCAAACATAAAAACAAAAGATTTACAAACACATAGATTTCGTAAATCTTTCATTTAAGGAACCACTGTTCCTATGTTGAAACGAGACTTTCCAATGGAAACGTAGCGACCTAGTTGGTTGCGGTAATCAGCTGGTTACAGTTGGGTTAAGTTGGTTTAAGAGAGAGTAATAGGAGAGAGAGAGAGGGAGGGTGGGTGGGGTGGTGGTGGGTGTCCCTATTCTAATAAATAAACAGCTTGTGCCTGTGTCAATAACTAATCAATATTGACACCCAGCCGCACCACACGCGCAAAAATAGATCTCTATCAACACACACTAACTAACTGCGCAACACAACAACTTAACCAAACTTAACTAAACCCATATAATAATAATATCTTACGCGCAAGTTCTACTTAATCCGCCAAACTTAAGCCTTACTTAAATACTCCCAAAAACCTTAATCGAACAAATTCTTTTATAACAATAGAGAGAGAAAAAAAAAGATTTATTAAATCTTAGGTCTTAAAAAAAAAAAATCTTTGATTTTTAATTTTTTTAAAAAAAGAATTAATTAAAAATCTCATTAATTAGTATTAAAATCCAAAAAAAATTAACTCAAATCTTAAGTTTAAGCAAATCTGGTTTAAAAAGAGAGATTTACAAAATTATAGAGACTTAGAAAAAAGATTTATGAGATTGGGGACCCTTAGAAAAAGAGACCCAAAAAACCAAATTCTCTCAAAATAAAAAAATTTGGGTCCCAAAAAAAATTAATTATTACCGGTACCGTAATTAATTATTATTAATCAAAAAAAAAAAAATTTCCGCGTTTTTTCCATCAAAATAAAAATAAAAAATTATTTATTTTACTTTTTTAATTATAAATTAAAAAAATAATTAAAAAAAAAAATTTTCACTTAAAAAAAAAAAAACTTTGAAAAAAATTCCCCACCAAAGGTTCAAAGGTGCCCTAACCCTCATTACTCATCAAAAACCATACACACACCAAAAAAATATCCCCCAGCATTTCTAACAATAAGTAAATTAATTAACTTTGCATTATCAAATTAAAATTTCATATTTTAGTTACATGGAAAAAATAAATAAAAAAAAAAAATATGACGTAATAGATAAATAAAATTTACGTCGCGATGCCGCCGACGCCTAAGATAACGCGGCATCGTACGCTCGGCTCACATCGCCCATTACCCACAAAACCAAAACGGTCTAAGAAAACCCATAACAAACCCCACCATAAAAATAATCAAAAAAAAAAAAGTCTTCAATTTACCTTTTTAACGTTCGAAGTTTATGAGTTTCCGTAAATAAAAGTTGTTGAGTGCCGGGGGCGGTCGATCGGACCTTCGTTCGGCGACGACACAATCTCCGAGAGGGTCCCAACCAAAAAATTCTACTCGAAATAAGAGTCTCTATTATACTAATAATAACAAATACGTGGTTGTTGTTGTGTGCGGTGCGCGTTTTATATTATAAAAAGAGTTTTGTCTTGCGCCGTACTGAAGCACCGTAGACGCGCAGGCAGCTGAGGCACACACGCACACCTTCTCACCGGAACCTACTCAACTCACAATACAAAAATGTACCCGTAGACTGTACTACGAAAACACCGCTAGGAGAAGGCGTCGCTCACGCGTTCCAAGAGTAAGTG
>JAQGAZ010003087.1:0-13455 GCA_034692225.1 Polydesmus complanatus
CGAGCGAATCATCGCCAACTCATTAGGCATTAATCACAGGTATTAATAAGCGCTCTCTGGAGGAAAACAACAAGAAAAAACCAAGACGAAAAAAAAATTCCAATAACAGATGAGATTTGCGCACAATTACGCATGCGCGATAATTGAATAAAAGCGAATTAATTAAGACAAGGCGCATGCGTGGTACACAATGCACACTCCATTTAGAACGCTACTCGCGAAGATGCCGAAGCGGTTCTTCAAAGGGAATATTTGCCAGATTTGAATACGGATAAATTAAATGACTACTAGATTTTAACCATGAAGACAACTTTCGAGCGGCCATTTTTTGTTCTCGTTGTTCGCGAAATCTTGAAAAATGGCGCTTAAGCAGCTTACTGAAAAGCTCCAAGCAATTTACATGCTTATTGCCTATTCACACACACAATCTCAACACTTTAGTTGGGTGCAATGGGTGGGTGGTGTAGGAAGATGGCGCATTTGTAGTAATAATAATAATTTACTGGGATATAAAATTTCAGCGTTTGCGTATTTTAACTTCCGGCTTGTTGAGAATAATTTAAAAAATAATTGTTGGGTTAGAAATGACGAATAAGAGTAGAAGCATGTGAAAAATAGTAGTTTTAAAGTTTTAATAGAAAGTTAAAGGACTTGTTTTAAAGTGGGTTGAGTTGACAAGCGGATGGGGGGGAGGGAGGAGTTTAAGTTATTATTAAAATGAAGACTTCCGGTCGTGAAAGATCATAATAGCGTGTTGGTCGTTTAGCGGTTGACGGAACGGAATTAATCTTAATTTGAGCATCCCCCTTAAATGGTCCTGGGTGAAGACCCACAGCCCCTCAATGAAATGCATATAATAAATGAAGAAGGTTATGCTGACATAAAACGCTTCCTTTGCGTTTACGAGCAGCGCTGGTGACGTAGCGTGACGACGGAAGTGGCCAGTAGGCGGAGCTATGGCATACATTAATAGAGGGCGCTGCTGCTTTACCTCGAATTCGTAAATAAACAACTAAACGGTAGTAGCGTGTAAGCAGAAGCTTTTTAATTGATCGTCACCTGCAGTCTTTGCAGATTTTGAAACTAAGATTACAATTTAATATTTAATTTTAAAGCACCAATAATTGCAATTTAATAGTCTCAATTTTAATTCTATTTGGTCTACTTTAAGGATAATTTTAGAAAAAATACTTGCACAATGAAGAGTCTGCTGATCAAATCTCCAATTTATTAAAAACTTTAATTAGAAAATAAACAGAGCCTGCTTCCGATAGTTTTCAGTATTAAAATGCTGTTTTGCAAATCGGATGCGAGAAAAATGGTAAACAAGCGATGCTTTGGAGGGAGAAATGAATTGAGAGAGATGAGCCTGAAGAGAATTAACATAACCGGGCACGATGTTTGCCACTGATAAATGCATTCGACTGAATGATATTTAATCGTTCGCCTCGATTGAGAGATTTAATTGGAAAATTTGGGAGATTGGGAATGCTGCGAGATGGTTTTCGTTCTTTTTCCGCATTGCATTAGATTTTAATTATTATTTTAATGTTCTGCTATTCTTTTCTGCGTAACAACATTAATCATAAGAGAATAAGGAAAATAAATCTAAGTTTGGAAACCAATTCATTTCAAAGAAAAATGTTTCAATTTGTTTCTCAAATCGTAAATTTTTCCTGTAAATTTTAAATATTTTATAATTTTTCTATTACCTGGTATTTTGTTTTTTTTACATACAGTACAACATTTTCTGCCAACGGTGTGCATTCAGTTACAGTTCAATAATTGATAAACTTGATTCGCTGTGATCAGTTTCGATTATAAAACAATCGCGAAGGAACTTTGTATAAGAAATTTGTGAGTGGGGGAATTGCGGAGAGGAGAGCGTGTGGGTGGTTAGGTGGGACGAGGTTGATGGTAATTGGTGATGGGGTAACATTTTACGACCAAATATTGACTTAATGAAGGCTCGGCTTATCACCAGCGAGATTGAGAAGAGGGACACGAGGCGAAAAATGGCGAGCGCTTATATCCTTTTTACACCAAGAATCCGGATTCATCCAATCGTCTTTGGTGAAGGATTTATGAGTTTCTATGACGTATGTAACCAAGTTTCACCAATCATTGTGCGTCAAATTAAAGTGCTTGAACGCACCCTGTGCGTTCAGATTGTTTCAATCCTTAAAACCTCACCAATCCCGATTCATAAGTTTGGTGTGAACAGGATATAAGGCGCCAATTTTAGTTTCCGGTATTCAACATTCCTCTCTTTTACGTCTTCAATCGGCTCCTGAATGAAGAGCAAACTTTAAGTAGCATTATAATGGAAGATGGTGGGAAGCACCACTAAATCTGCAATGTTCCTGGACGATAAGGTGCCTAAATGAGTTTGCCAATTGGTGGCGTTGTGATATGAGTTTTGCTAAGGGGGTGTAAATTGGGTATACTATACGAAAATAGTGCGAACGACATAGCTGAAGAGAAAAAAAAGCGGACATACGGGTCAATCACATTTTTACCGGTATTTAAGTATATTTCGAGCGTCATGTTTTACTAAGATTTGAGTCTGCAATTTAATGGAATTCGCTTTCATAGACTTAACAACGGAACCTTGTTTCACAATCGATTATATTTGCAAATGGATGTACCGTTGACCAGCACGCTGTGCGCAGGCGCACGCGATGTTTATCCTACGGAGAGGAGGAAATTAATTCAATCCATCAGCCAGAGTTATCTGTTTTCGGACAGAGGGTGTGGGTGAGGTGGGAAGGCGAGAGGTGATGTCACGTCCGCATTACTTATTTAGCGGACAGAAACTGCGCATGCGCGTTTGAACGGCAATTATTGTTCTTGCCATCATTTTGCGAGTAAAGGTGCATGCCCACCATCTCTTAACTCTGACCATTCTCTTCTCCCGCCACCTCCAAAACGCCCCCGTATATCTTTATCTTTTCTATACAATATAAAGTGAGAAAATAAAACAGTTGCACTCTTAAAAGATCTTATCTGGCGACATTTCTTAAGAAATCTAAAATGCCATCTTCCTATTGCCTTCCCCTTCACCCACATTTCCTTATAACCCTCCCAGCCTCACGCTACCACCCACTTTAGAAATATATGACTCTTCGGGCTGATAAACAACGAAGGTCACACCAACGTTGCACCGCATTCACACGAGATTCACCATTCAAGTAGGCGCATCCGGTTCCGGTTTGAATCTTTCCTATCTTTAACAATAAAGGGAACTATACGATTTGCATGTGAATCACTCGTGGTTATTTGTTATCTGAAGCCACTTTCGGTTATTAACAGTTGATTTACTTAAAAACTTTACCTAACGGTCTTCCGCTTACGATAATATGTTTACAGTTAGAACCGCGAAAGGCACTTTTGACAAGATTAAATGATAAAAACAAAATATGAAACGCACGTTCAAAGATTTAGATAAAACAGTCTTCAAGTCTTTTTGTTATGCAGAACATGTTTTTAAGATTTGCAAAACATTTTACTGCATAGAAATTTTCAATTTTAAATAAGTAAATTCTGGTTAAGAAGATTTTTGCACAAAAAATATAGTTTCTGATTGCCATTAAAGTAATTATTGTTAGTTTATACTATTTTTTATATAACTTCAAAAATATATTTAGATATGCGTGTGGAAAAGCACATTTAATTAATTTAAACTTTTTAAGAATAAAATATTGAAAAAGTGTTACGGTAATTTTATTGTCTAAAATTTAAATTGATTATTGTTTTGAATGTAAGCATTGAAAGGTACGGTCCCTAAAATCTCCTTAACCGTCAAAAGCTTTTTAGAGTATACGAGATTTTGTAATTTCCTTAGAGCTTTTCTGACCAATTCACAGGTCAAGAAGGAAGCGCGCGTGCAAAAAGAAGCGTAATGGCGTCCATTATTGTTTTCTTTTATTTGATTTTGTTTTCGTTAGCACAAAAAAAGCGCGAAATGTCGTCATCGTAGAACAAGAGCCTCAATTTCCGCTTTCCTTCTTCATCCCCGCTCATCTACCGCCAGGGGGAGTGAAATTCTGAGCGAATTAAGCGAGTGCTGGTTATAGGCCCCACCCACTGCGCTTAATAAGCTTTTGCTGGCTCCATTCCACCTTCTTAATAAAAGCGCAATCCCAAAAAGAAAACAGAGTTAAGTTTTTTTTTTGTGGGGCCTTCCCATTCTTAATGGGGCTCTCCGATCCATTTCGAGCCCAAACAGAAATTGCCTCGAAAAGTTAACGCCCAAATAAATAAGCCCTTATTAAAAGCCGTTAACCTCACAGACGATTTTTGGTATCATCATGATAAAATATCGGTTTGTTTAAAAAGTAAACACTAGTTTTGAAGCGGAAGAAATTACTGTAGTTCTAAACATTCAATATTGGAATCCGAACTAAATAAATAATCGGCGGTTCCAAATCATATAATTTATATTAAATTTAATAGTTTGCCTCACACCAAAAATATTATTGATTTATATGGTCTACTATATTTCAAAATTATTAAAGATTGCAAATGTAAAGCTAAAAAAACGGATTAAATGAATTGAAAGATGGAGTTTTCGGCGAAGCTTTTGGCCATTTTTGTTTTTATTTCCAGATGAAAAATTGTTTAATAAAGTATTTTTGTTTTCCATTTTCTTTCACTCTGAGTTTCTGTTTGCTTTCTGTTTTCGTGAATCACATTCAATTTATTTCTTAGATTGGCTGCCACTCGAGTATATGTAGGTAGACCTATATGTTAGGGGGTGGGAGAGGTGTAAGAGAAAAAAGGGTAGTGTGGCTTTCTTTCAATTGCATTTTGGGTATAAAACGCTTGACTTTTTTCATTCCAAAAGCGCTTTGTGTTTGGGCGGGGCGTAAAAAGTGGGTGGGGCATTTGTTGTCCGAAATGGACTCTCGTGACATATTTATGGTCGGCAAGTGACAACGCGCTCCATTACTAAAACGCCTAACGTTAAGCCATGTTCACACAACGTGACATATCGTTTTTTCTCGAGGGATTTCACGTGCGACAAATTCTAAAGCGTACGAAAAAGAAAAAAAAAACAACTTTAAACTCGTATTTTAAAACAAACAAAAAGCTTTATGCAATAGACAATATTAGTTGAATTCGCATCCTAAATTGTTTATTTGCGAGAAAATAAAATTTCACTTAGGCATTATAGGCTACCACGTTGTCACAAGCAGAATTCGTATTGTTCACTTTTTACGATCTAACTAAATTCCTGTTGGGGATAAGAAAAAAAAGAGATTAATGCAGAAAAAAATAGATGATTTTAAAATGTCGTGCACAGACGCACATCCTATTTTAAACTTGATTTTGTTTCATAAAATGGATTCAATTATATTTTGTAAAAGTATTATTGCATAATAATTCTTTATTCATAACCGTAAATCAAGATTTATTTCTTAAATCACGATTTAGAAAATTGATGGCAGCGAATTAGATGCATGAAAACTAATATAAACAATAATTTACAACACGCTTTAATATTAATATTTTGTTCATTTTTCGAGAGCAAACGCACTTGCAGTTTTACGCAACTTTTCTATTTTTTTTTTATTTCTTTCCTTATATTTTTTGTCTATCTTCTCTTAAATTGAGTGTGGTAGAGGTTAAATTGTCAGGTGGAAACATTGAATAAGTGGGAAGGAAGATAGAAGTAGAAATTGATCGACAGAAGTGGCATCATTATTTTTTTTTCTTCTCTTCCCTTCTCTCTCTCTTACTCTCTCCTTCGTCATCGTTCTGGCTGTAGTGAAAGAGATGTAAAAGAGATATTGTCCTTCTCTCGCTTTTTCTCTGTTTGATAATATGTCGCCGAACGAATGATTCTTTCATTATTAATTCATGCGTGAATCAGGTTTAACAGCTATTTGGCAGATGATGCTCTGGCTCTTCTATTTCTCTACTCATGCTTAACTTTAGATAACCAAAATAAGAAACAAAAATAAAAAGCACCTTTCTAAGCATGATATTATCATATTCTACTAAAGCCTACGTACAATTTTCTTTTCTTATTTACAACGAAAAATATAAATAAATACCTATGTTTATTGCACCCGAAACATCACATTTCGTATCAAAAAGTCTAGAAAAAATATTCAGAATGCGTAATCCGTTTCTGGAGAAATGTATATCGCTATGTAAGATTTGATTTTGCAAAACTAAATAAGTATTTTTTTTATTAAGTTAGCTTCAAGCGCTACTTAACCTCACTCTGAACGAGATGTATAAAAATAAACAACAATAAAATAAATTTACCTTGGTATAATAATACAGTATTATAGTTTTTTTTAATGAAAACGTTGAGATTTAAAAATAGATTTTAAGTTTAGATGTTTGATCTTATTTAACTTCAAATTATTGTTTAGTGTGTTTCCTTTAATATTAAACAATATTTAATATAACAATATCATTAGATAAATTAAAAACTAGTTTTGGTTTTAAACAAAACTATCATAAAAACAATAAACTGCGATATTAACAGAAAAATTGTGATAATAAATGTAATTCAACCGGATACAAAGCATGTATAACTATTCTAATGGATATTTAATTAAATACTAATAAGTATAATACTTTTGAAAAAATTTATTAGTTTTTTAATTCAATTTTCTCTTTAGTAAAATTTGTTAAATTTTGAATTAAAAAAGAAGAAATAATACTGTATACGTTTACATTAAATACTCGACAATGCAATCAATTAACAAACAAAACTAAATTTCTTTTTATTTTACTGAAAAATAACTACTCGTATAGAAAGATTAAAAAATAAAATATTAGTAAAATCAGCAAAATCGATGATAGTATTGGTTAGTCTAAAGCGACGAGTTTGCAAAAATGACGGACAGGAAATACAAGATAAACAAAAAATAGACTGATGCATCAAAATAAAAAGGCAAAACAATGCTACACTACAATAACAGTAGACAACTACGCAAACAAATACAGTAATACAAATTTATAACACTGGAAATACAGAAAATGAACTTTTAAAATTGCACTTTAAGAAAACAGAGCGATGCTTCTAGAGTTAAAACGCAACTATAAATGAATTGAAATTTTATGAAGAATAATGCTAAATTAGAAACAAAAATTACATTCAAAGACATAATTTTAGCTGATAATTAAGAAAAACTTGAATGATTCGACAAGATAAAAACGGAGCTATGGTTCAATTACCGGTAAATAAAAATTATATGATCAAACAATACATGATGGTTCAACGTTTAAACAAAATTAAGATTAAATTAGATTAAAAAATCTTATCAAATAAAATGCACTAAAATAATAACCCAAAGAATAGTTTTTACAACAAAATTAATAATAAAAACTACTGTATTCGAATAAATTTACTTTGAAATAGCGTAAAACGAACATTGAACCTGCAATGTAGCACCTGGTTGTAACACTTGCCTGCTAGTAAGACAAATTGATGCAGAAACTGAAACAGAATCAAGCTCAAAATAAGCACTCCAATACTAGAAGGAAGCAAAAAGCATCGGCTTATAGACTAATACGATGAATATCAAAGTATTAGAATAAGAAGAAAGCAATGAAAATTAGGGAAAAGATCTTTTATAATAATTATGAAAGGAAGGTAAAATCGTGCAAATGTTTGAGTAAGAAATACGAAGAAAAATCATGTCGTCAAATAGAGGTCAGAACGATGCGCTGAGTCGGTTGCGTGTAAACATTTCTCACCATCCCATGATCACATACATGTAATTGTAAAAATGGAGATAGTTTTGTAAAGCTGAGAGTAAAAAAAAAAAGATTGGGTTTACTACCAACCGATATTTACTCGTCAATTAAAAGGTGGATGGTGAAATATTTCCAGAATGAGCATAATAAGTATCATTATTAAACTTTCTTGCAGATCTCGTAATTATTATATAAATTTAAAGTTAACGATTTAAATTGAAAATTAGGCCTACTCGTGGTAAACATAATGAATTGAATTAGAAAAAAAATGTTCATTTTCCTAATAAATTAATGCAATATATTTTAGTTCACTGCTTAAAGGAAAATAGCGTAACAGTAAGGTTTACATTATGCCATTTTTGCATTAATTTGCAAAACAAGAATAAAAACAAAAAAAAAATTAAAATAGGTAACGATTTGTCCACAGCGTAGGCCTACATCTTTTGCGCTATATGGCTAGCATTCTAATTTGTCGAAACACATAAAAAGCCTTGGGGATTTTGGGTACTTTTGTCTATTTTCAGCAATAGCTAACAAAAAAAGTGTCAATATTTGCTATACAAAAACAACATTGATTCTTTCTCCCATCTTTCGCTTCTTTTTTTTTTCTTCTTTCTTTTATTTGTTAAGTTTACTATATGCACCTCACGTGGATGATACTTAAATCGCAGATCGAATCAAAAAGACTACAGAAGGAATCCAGGAGCATCTAGCAGATTTAAGATGTCTTTTAACACGTATCAGACTGAAAAACGGAAGAAAGAGAATAAAGAAAAACGCAGAAGCAAATATTAAATTGGATACATTGTCTAATTAGCTTAACATTTCTCTAATAATTCACAGTAAAAAAACAAGTTAGACGTAACACTTGATTTGAGTTGCAAAAACCAGATATAAATAGATTTAATATTGTTTCATTTTTTTTTATCTTCATCCGGGTATAATTTACCAAAATTTTATTTATACGCTTTCTAATCACTAAATATTATTTATTCTTTTAAAACAAAATCGGGTTAAAACATAATTTTATAGAAATTAAATACGGTAGTGATTATAAAACAAAATTAATCTGTTATACCGGTAAAAATAAATCTAGTACTGTAGTAAGTTAGTGCAAACAAAGTGAAAATTAATTTTGAGTCGAATTATATTATTGATTATAAAAAACAATAAAAAAAATTATCTCACGTACCGATACCGATATTAGTTTTTTTTTTTTCTCATTTATGTAAATGTTTTTCGAAAAGCGCTGATTTTTCTCCTAATAAAATGCCTTGAGGGAAAAAAGTGAGACAAGGAAAAAGAAGAGTGAGAACGAGAGAGTTATCTAAACAGCGTTGCCATGCCATTCTAGATATTGATTTATCATAAACCACGAAAAGTCTTTTTTTTTTCTTCAAACACTATTTGTAGTTCAATTTTTTTCTTTGAAAATATTGGTATTAAAGCTTTATATTTTTTTCCTTTTGTTTTTTCCATAACCAAAATCAAAATCTGTCAAAAAGAAACTCATTTTTTCATTTTTTTTTTTTTTTTGGTGAGAATAAAAAAAGCTTTTTTATGCTTAACAAAATACAAGTCAACACTTTTCACCCATCTCCTTCTTTACCTTCATCATTCTGTCTCCATTGCTGTGCCATTCTCATTCAGTATCTATTCATTTGATCCACTCTTTTTCTTTTTATTTAAATGATGCGCGACTTTCCTATGTAACTGCATTGATGCGATTTCAAAGCATATAAAAATAATCTATGATTAGAACTTATTTGTTCCATTTTTTCTTTTGTCATTTTACATATTCAAAAATAAAATATAAGTTGGTATTTTTCTACCATTTTGATGATTTCTATCGTGTCCCATTTCAACCGCCAACACTCCCTTTTTTCCGTTCTCTTTGATATGGCTCAGATGCAAAAAAAAAATTTAGATGAAATTTGAGTCTTGAAATTCAAAGTTGCGTGAATATTGGTTCAATTTCAAACTGATTTTGCTTCTCTGGTAACGTCGTTCTGTCTCTCACTCGTCGTATAATATTTTCGCATGCATCTCGTTTACTTGTCATATGATATTCTCTATCATTCTTTTATGTTATTGTTTCGATTCTCATCATAAACTTTTCAAGTTACACCATTCTGCTTCCCATTTTCTATAGCGTCGTTTTCCTGTTTATAATGTAGCTCCAACTACGTACAGTATATTTAAATTATAATACATTAAAAGAAGTAAACTAACAAAGATGATGCTTAGGCTAATTGAATTTCCTACTTTTATTTTATTATCAACACAACTTTTAAATAAATAGCATCATTTGAAATGCATTTTGTATAATTTTATTACACGCTTATTATAAAGTACAGTATACAGTATGTTAAAGAGAAATCGATATAATGGTAGAACAAAAAGTAGAAAGAATAAAATAAATAATATTATTCTTAGTCATTAAATTAGAAGCCAATTTTTTGTAATTGCGTTTGATAAAAATAAGTTCTACACGAGAGATGCGTCATTTATTGTCCATTGCACATCATTTCATGTAGGCTATACTAATAGTAATATTGTAGTATTATGTATAATAACTGTATGACAAATGGAAAGAAAAGTAAAAATGTAGATATTAGAAAAAAGCAAGTGAAGTATACAACCAGAGTCTGATTATTCCTTATCATATTTCAGACTTCGTATTTTATACTATGATCTTATATTAGATATAAAATCCAGAAAAACTTAACACTGTGTATTGCAAAATTGGAAATTAAAATATTATGATAATGGTTTATTGGTTTTTTATTTTACTGGGTACTTTTAAAGTTCTTTAAAGTAAATAAATTATTTCAATTTAAAACCATATCGGTATCTGATGTTTATTTTTTTACACAAAAAATTTCAATTATTGTACATAATTTGAAGTTTGTTGGTTAAATAGTTTAAGATAATATAGGCAAATAACATCAATTTCGATTAATATGTCAAACATAAATTTTATTGTTCATAAATAACTATTTTACAAGCTGACAACATTTGAAACAAATAAAACTTAATCTGCATATTTTTTGTTTTTGGTTTTGTCGGTGGGAAAACTAATTTTTCGTCACATGCGTTTTTAGAGCTAAGTTTTGGTGATTACAATTGACATAATCTCAACAAAAGTGAAAAACAATTTTAAAACATGAGACATAACAAAGGAAGTTTAAAATTAAAAAAGATTTATAGCAAATTCGTGGAATGATTGGTATTTTAAAAGTTATTAAAATTCCTAGGAAACAAGCAAAAAAAAAAAAAAAAATATTTGTTTTGTTTTCGTTTAAAAAATTGGCAAAAAGGCACCTCTATGTTATGTACAAGTTTTTAATGATGTTTTAAGTAAAAAAAAACATGTAGGCAATTATTTTGCTTTTTCAAACATCCTAATCTCTTCTTAATTAATCCCAGTTTAATTGGATTCTTAAACTATCTTTTCTTTTTTCTCCACTTCCATCATCTTCTAGCATCACGGTGCTACATTCTACCTCTCGCTTTCAGAACAAGATTTAACCGCATACTATAAGCAAAAAACTGAAGTGAAAATACAAGTTTAAATCAAAATAAACAACTTGATAGCAAAACAATTTCCAGACGCATCATTCTGGCGGAAAACAAACTATCCAAAAGAAGATGAAAAAAATTTAATTCAGGGCCGGGTCAAAATGAAGTAAGTGGGGGCCAAGGCCAATCAAAACAAAACCTTAAATCTTTAGAGAGGTTCCAAAAACTTTCTATAGAGCTAACAAAGGCTCAACGTTATAAACAAGAAATCAAATTATTGTAATTATTAAAATTGAAGAATCAGGCTTATAACAAGTAAACAATAATTATTGTTCATCAAAGGTTAATATAAAACAAATTTAAAATAATTTTGAATATGGGATAGCCTTAATACAGTTTGTATTTAAGATAAAGATCGAACAATACGTAGCTTCCACCTGAGTTGAAGTCGACCGCTTTTTGCTTCATTTTCTCGTCTTAGCTTTTAATTCAAAATAACATAAAACAGAAACAGCGGCAGTTGCAATTTCAAACGTTAGTGAAGCGTAAAACGAGCGTTTTAAATGTTAATTAACTTAAAAATGACGTCTTGAATAAACACGAATTGGGTGAGAGCAACCGGAAGGGTGAACGTAATTTATGATCCGTCTCACTGAACGCAATTGATACACATCGGAAATCAATTAAATCAACTTTTTTTATCTCATTTATTTACAGAAACAAATTGAAATAAAAGAAAAATACTACGTTGATGAATACATCTCCCTCCATGTTTTTTTTTTTTATTGAAGATGAATCGATCGATCAATCAATCAGTCTTGTTTCTACTTTCAATAATGTTGTTGACAAATTCTACTTCCCTCAAAACGTCAACAAAGATATTGAATTGCAACGTTTTTTTTTTTTTTTAATTTATAAAAATAGCAACACCGACTAAAGATACAAAAAAAAAATAGCAATAATAAAATAAACATGGAAAACGGAAAGTTCCAAACTTAACTTCTGGCTTTCTTTTCGATTCTACAGTATATACTGTAGCAATGTGATCTTAGCGGTGAATGAAAAGGTGATTTTTCATTGGAACGCGCAGGTGCAAAGAGGCGGATAATATAAATGTGTCGTGTTGTAGGTTGCCAGCTCTATTGCTAACTCTTTGTTGTATTATTTGGGTCACGTGGCATGGTGCTCGTGTTTAAGCATCGCCCGCACGTCCTTCACACAACAACAACAATCCTCTAAACTTTCTAAAGTGACTTAAAGTTCTTTTTTTCCATTAATAAGAAAGATGGTGGTGTATCGATTGGTAAATGATATTTTCTGTCCATATTGTTCAAATTTATTAAGTTACAGGGTGGAAAATAACATAATACTGTACTTTAAATTTAGACGAAGCCCATAATAATTATACGGTTGTTTTTCGTTTTAATTTGAATTTTTATTCATGCGTTTTGTCACCTTTTGTTTGTTTTACTCTATTATTTAGTCTTACACCAATTTCTGATTTTTTTTTTTTAAACAAAAATTTAACAGGGATTTCTTAAACAGTATTTTCAAGTTCAGTTTGTATCTGCAAAAGGTTTTGCTTGTGTAATGTATAATGTTTTCAAACATCTTTTTCTGTAGCCTACCGTAGGGTAAAGAGGAAAATGGAATGCGCTCTCGTAGAATGATTGTAATAGCGTGATTGATGTACATTTGCGAGTTTCTTTTTGAAAGTAGGATGGGAGAGGAGTGGGTGGCGATTGATGTTTGTGCTCCGTTTGGAATTCGGTCCTTGCTTAATCAGCTTGTATTGTGCCGGTGAAATGGACCATATTTGCTTCTCTTCAATAGCAAATCGCATAAAAATGCACAAGGTTGTGATTGAAGGGAATAGGTGAAAGAAGAAAGGGAGGAGAAAGAGCAAACTATAATATTACGAAACATCCTGTATAAATCGGGTTTATAAATTTGCGCATGCGCGGAGATATTTTGTTATTATTCAACGTATAAACAACAGTCTTGTAATATCAGGCCATGAAGCCGATTAACATAAAATTTTGAATACATATTATTTGTTGTATTTTGATTTGTAGATCTACATTTGAGACACCGTACAAAATAAAATTGTAAGTTAATTGCCTAAATAATTTAAAAAAATTCAAGAATAAATTCTCCGCAGTTGCTATGGCATAATCTTTTCGCTCTGAGCGCGCTTAGCGAATTTGTGCGGGG
>JAQGAZ010003088.1:0-13451 GCA_034692225.1 Polydesmus complanatus
CTGTGGCACGTGTACTCCATTCGTAGCGTCCCCTACACTAGTTTTTTGAGAAACTGAAATGGTTTCATGACGTCACTAGCACTCCACTAGTTGCGTGAATGGAAAACGCTATAATTAAAACGACCACAAAAACCCAACGCAATCCTTTGCAATCAGTCTCTAATTTTATTAAGCACTTCCTGCTAGTTAAATAATAATAATTATTATTATTATTTTATTAATTAAATTTTGCCCTCCTTATTAACTTGATTTTTCTCTCTTATAAGCCCTGGTCATTTGGATTTCATTGTCCTGCATGTAACACATTCACCACTGGGTGAGAATGCTGAGGGCGTGCGTTTACCCTATTTTGGGCTATTGCAATTCAGTGTATTGGCCAAAGTATGACATCAAACAGCAATTTCTTTAATGTGCTTTGAATAAAGTCTTATGAACCACCTTTCAGCATCCTTCATTTTCATGACCATATAACACCTATATACTGTACACTTGATATCATTTGCCCAAGCCAGTTGTGTTTTTAAAACAGAATATCATTATCCAGTTTTGCTACAAATTACGGACCAATTGCGAATTCCATTCAAGTGTGTCATTATCTAATCCGGTGCAAATGTGCAGCCATAGTGGCTTTATATTGCCATATATAAGAAACCGGCCGGATGCAGCTTTCTGGACTCCAAAGTCCAAGGGTGCACACATTTTCAATTCTTGTTGGATGGCCACTCATGATTTGGTGTTCTCCTGTAAAATTTGCCCTCACAACTGTTAGCACTAAAAAAAGCATATTGAGTGATAATTTCAAAAATTTCATATTCTAGATATAATTGTAGCTAATATACAGCATAATGTCTTTTCTTTATTTGTTCAAAATTTACTTTTATTTTTTTATTTAATTACATTTATTTCTTATTCAAATACAAATGCCGTTCCTTACCAATAATAATTTTGCTCTTTGTATATCACTGACATGACCCAAAATTAAATTTAAAAAAAAGCATTAGCTCAACCAAATGCACCAGCTATTGCACACGCAGGCATGTCACATCCTCACTACCCATCCACCCTTGGGGACATCCATTATTTACGTCAACAAAATAGGGGGGGAGCGGGTTTGAATAAGTTTGACAATTTTTGACAAGGGGGAGGGGGGGGGGGGGAGGTCACGATAAATTGACGTCAACAATGTTAATTGTTAACAAATTTTCCAATTTGCAAATTTTTTAAAAAGTGTAAAAATTATCGGATTTTATTAATCCAACAGGTTTAGAAGGCTTGTTTTTTTTTACAAAACAGCAAAACCTTCAAAAATTCGATTAAAATGGATAAATAATGTTAATTTTTAGGGGGGAGGGGGGGAATTTTGTTTGACATAATTAAGGTAGGGGGGTCACTGAAAATTTGACAAGTGTTGACAAAGGGTGGAGAGAAGGTCAAAAATTGCTTAAAAATCGTTGACATAATAAATGGATCGCCCCCTTCCAATTTTAATTCCAACTTTCTCAGGTGAAGAGAAAGCGTTTGGCAGTTTTAAGCAATTTTATGATGGGGTGAAAAAATTCAATGCTACAGGCACTTTAACTGTAGAAAAATTATGTAATGCTTGCATATTAAGAACTACTGGAGTAGCCAAGATTTTCTTATTAGAATGGAGTTCAAAAGTACAAGTACAAGACCCAGATGATACCTCACAAACAGATTTAGTGATAAGTGCACCTATGCTCAGCATGAGGCACACTGGGCTGCTTGAAAAAAAAAATTAGAAATGAAATAAACTTTTAACTTTGATACAATAGTAACACTACTTAATATTAACTTTAGACTTCTTTGAATTTATAAAAATAAAAAATATATTTTTTAATGGTAATACAGGTGTACTGCATTTTATTAAAAAAAAATTGATGGACTTAAAACTAGGTTAAACATTTTTTACCGAAATTTAATTTCACCAAATATGTTTGCATAGACAACTACCAAATTGTCAAGCCACCGAATATTTCCGACTTTACAGTAGCTATTTTTTAAAATGATTTTTAACTGCTAAAGTATTAGGAAGAACTCAAAAGACCAGGTCAACTATTTGGATATAGAGCTATGAGTAAAAAAATTCGAAATGAAAACAATTTGCTAGTTTGAAGGTACACTTTTTGTTACATCGAATAGACAATTCAATAATTCATATACAATTTGTATGTTTGGGCTTCTATTGGCTTAAAAAATTGAAGATTAGAGAATAGACCAAAATTCATTAAATGAGATTTTAAATCAAAGGTAAGATAATGGATTACATTTAATAGTAATAATATAATGTAGTTTAAAAATGATTTTAACAAGGGATCTAACTGGCTTTGGAGTCTAGATGGAAATGACAAATTAAGTAGCCAAAATAAAGCTGAATTTTCTTAAGGAATTCACGAGTGAGTGGATTCCTTTTCTTGGAAGGCTATATGATTAAGTCTGGACATGACAAATTGAGTTGGCAAAATAAAGCTAAATTTCCATTAAAAATTCATGGGTGTGTAGATTCTTTTTCCAGGAAGGCTATTTGGTTAAAAGTCCGGCCATTAAATTAAAGTCCAGTTTTGCCAGCAACACTTATTTTTTAAAGCTATTATGGAAAAAGGTTCCAAATTTACACAATTTATTGTTAAATTAGATTAGCTATTCTACAGTTGTGTTTGCAAATTATTCTGCAGTAGCATTGATCCAGACATTTTTGCATCAAATAGAATGGAAATAGAAACATATTATTTATATGGACCTTCAACAACTAACCATGTACTAAGAATGATATTATTTGCAAATTAATATACTCCTTGTAAAAATAAAATACATTTTAAGTCATTGTGAAATGGTGGAAAGGGTTCAAAAAAAGACAAGGTGATTACTACAAATCTAAAATTCATCAGCTGACAAATAACTATTATTATGATTCAACAGTTGGCACTTGCTGAGTAAAGTATTTTTATTCTCAAAATCTTGGTGGTTGAAATAAATGTAAAATACTTGTTCTTATTAATGTTCAGTGTTATAATGGCTTATCTCTATATTCGACTTCTTAAAAAGGATTCTAAGCTTGGGATGGCAATTGAATGCGCTCAGTTGGGCACCAGAAGTCGTAGTAAAAACAGTACAACAGCAAAATTAGCAACCCCAACAACCACGTGGACCGTATTGAGGCTGCAAAAGAGGTCATGGTGAATCACAGGCTGCAGGGCAAATTTCAAGCGACAACATGACAGTAGTGATAAACAATGTCAATTATGTGGCTATTAGGTCCACCACAGTGTTTGAACAGCATGTCCAGTGTCTGATCGGGAATGTCGAAAATGTGGTTGGCAGGGCCATTTTGACAGTTTGCCAAGCCAAATGTAGCACTTCCAGAAACATATTCAAGTCAGGAAGACTATCCATGACACGACGAACCACAGTCAAGTGTAGTTAATTTCTTTAATGTCAACACCAATGGCTTTAAGTGACCTGAAATAATGATCTTAATAAACAATACAAATGTAAAAATGATGATTGATTCGGTTGCCGATGTCACCATAATTACCTGCAATACATATAATGCATTGGGATGGCCAGAAATATTGGGGTTTTGCAGTAGTGCAGCACTCCCATTGTTGGGGCTGTGTGAGCTCCAAATCAGAAAGTAGCAGACAGCATTCACTATGGAAGTTTTTGTGTTGAATTGCGCCAGCCAAAATCTGCTGGGGTGTGTGGATGCCATGGGTATATTGTCGAAGATATACATGTGAAGATGAAATTCCTGTCATTTTTTAAAGGCTTAGGAAAATTTAAAGGTTAACCAGTGAAGCTTATGATCAATAAAGACATACTACCTACAACAATCACCAATCAGCGAATTCAATTCCGTCTGCATGGTCAAATGGATGAATAGGTACAACACTTGCTAAAGTTAGACATTATTGTGGAATCACACAAATCGTCGCCATGAGTGTCAACAGTGGTGGTGGTTGCCAAACCAGATGGCTGCATCAGGATGTGTGTAGACAGTCACAAGATAAATTAAGCGATCACACACAAGCTCTTCTTGATGCCCACATTGGAAGATTTGTTGATCTCTTTTAATGGCTGTGAATGATTTTCAAAAATTGACTTGAATGACGGTTATCACCAGTTGCTGTTGGACCCTGAGTTGAGGAATCTGATGGAGTTCGTGATACACTGGGGCCTCTACAGGTACAAGACTTAGTTTCAGCATCAATGTTGTAGCAGAAATTATTCAAGAACAAATTGAAAGCCTATTACCTCATGAAATGGGCATCAGGAATGTTGTGGATGATATTTTGGTGGGAGGCAGGACTAAAGCCAAACATAATTGTTGATTGTGGAAAGTGATGCAAGCCCTCATGGAGGGGGCAATCTAACAGGTAATAAAACAAAATGTGATTGTTTTAAGCAAAAAGTTACCTTTTTGGTCATATCTTCTCAAAGGTGAGAGTGGAACCAGAACCACTTTGAGCAATACAACTAAAAGAAATGGGAGAGCCAAAAGATGCAAATGAAATTAAGAGCTTGTTAGGGATGGTTGGATACTGTTCAAGGTTCATCCCTGGACTGGCAGCCATGACACTACAGTTGCGGGAAAAGCAAAACAGATTTGAATGGACTCCACAAATGCAAACATCATGGCACAACATACTTACAGCACTGGGAAATGCACCAATGCTGGGCTATTTTGATGAAAAGCTTGAGTCTGCCATGATCACTGATGCAAGACCAGAAGCAGTAGCAGGGATCCTGATCCAACATACAGGCAATGGAGAACAGCTGGTGAGGGGCTATTTCAGTAAAACATTAAATGAAACAGCAAAGAAATACCCGCAAATTGATAAAAAGATGGTGGTTGTCATCTCCACAATACTTCATTTTTGGATACTCCAGCTGATGAACAAATCTGATCTAATCTGCCAGCTTGAGTTCATCGCCCTTTCCTGAAGTTCTAGGGGAGCCAGTGTAAATAATTCCACAATCTGGAAACAGACAATCCTGTGGACTACCTGTCCCATCACCTGGTAGGCTCTGAAAATATAATTGTATTGACTAATGTTGAGTGTGATATAGACCAAATCGCGGAAGCGGCACAGCCCTGAGCATGATCCAAGCTGATCCTATTGGAGGAGATCGTGGAGTACCTATGAGAAAAAAATATAGTACATCTTGGAAAAGTATGCCAATATGGCCAAGTTCAAACGAGCAGGTTGAATGGTTCATAGCTTCGATCAACAAAATGATATGATATAAACTAATATTAATTAGGCAATGCAGACATTCTTAAAGGCTTACCATAATACAACTCACTCCACAATAATGAAATAACCAATAATGAATTAACCGGCTGAGGGAATTTTTAGCTTCATACTGTGGGTGAATCTGACACTGCCAGCAGCTAGCAAAATAAAGCGAGTAAAAACAGACAATGAGCATGAGCAACAAGTTAAGCGGTTCATCAATGCAGCCAACAGGGTTTTGGTGTAATGCTCCAAAATTTAGGATGGGTGAGTTAGTATATGTAAAGGAAGATCAGCAAAGAAAATTCGACCCTGTGTACGAGGCTTGACCATTTCTCGTGGAGAAAGTAAAAGGCAGTGATTGTATTTATCACGAGACAGAACAAGGCCAACAGATGGTGCAGGCAGTAAAAAAAGTGATCACTCAACTCAATCAACCAGAAATGGAGGTCCATGATCACCTGATTATCCCTCAGCAGCTGATACGGGCTCAAGAGAACGGAGAGAGGAGGGCTCCAGAAAACCATCAAGGGAGAGAAAGAATAATAATTGACTACATTCCAGAAGCATGAAATGAGTGTGAACCACAACCGCAAAGGGAGACACAAAAGACCTGTGGAGAGTGAACAGAGGAAAACCCCCAATTCAGTACTCACCGAATTGAAGCTGGATAAAAAGAAAAACTTATAAGAAAGGGGAGGATGTGGGGAGGATTATTAATATGCAAATATTTAATTGGGGTGCATTTTACCTTTTGATGACAAGATCACATAGGGTTGCGCTCAGTGGCAGATTTCTAAATTTTCCGCCCTCACCTAAAATTTTTTGGCTGCCCCTAAAAAGTAGAAATTATAATAAATTTGAAGAGCCGAGCTTGCAAGGTGCGAAATAATTTTGAGAAAAGTTACTCATTTCCATTTTCTTGCGCTTTTGGCTGCCCAAGATAGTGCCACCCTAAGGCCCTGGACTAACATATCCAATTTATAAATCCGCTACTGCTTGCGCTAGATGTATAAATTGGGGGGTTGACAAATGTCAGTCCTCCACTTGCCTTAACTTCTAGATGATAGATGGATAGAAGTTAGAGTTCCGGAAGAACGAGCGACTCCACTTAACAAACTTCTAGAAGTTGAAAGATTCGGAAGATACTTCTGGGTGATAGAATCTTAGAAGTAACTTCTAAAACAATTTCAACTTCTGGAAGCATTCGTCATTGTCTGGTCACATGACCACCATTTGACCTCGATTTTTGTGAAAAGAAGATGACGTCGGACGAAGTGGTTGTGTGCGGTTTTCAGCAATCAGATTTAAAAGGAAAATATGAACTTTGGAGTCAAGAGAAAGTAGTTTTAATGCTAGAAATTTTTCCGTATATTCAGCCCTCTAGTGGAATCGCGTTGTGGAAGAGAGCGTTCAGGAAGATTATCACGTGACCAACGTTCTGGAAGATAGTTTACAGTGGAGTAGAAGCAATAGTGATCTGGGCAGTTGGAATGTAAACTACCATGCTTCAAGTCGAATGCACTAAAATGTAAAATAAAGAATGTTAACTTTTATACCAAATTGTTGAGTAATCAAGTTATTACACTACTGTGCCTTGATCTTGTACTACTATGATACCCTGTAATACATTGTACCAAGTTCACTATAATGTTGTCATCCAGCAAGTCACCAGACACTGTGACATGTGCATTATAGTGGGGCAGCACTGTATAACATTTACAATTTTTTATTATCAACATGTGTTTACCTCTTCCAATGCATTGCATCAATTTTGATTTTATACAACAGACATAATAACTTAATATTATGTGAATTAGAGCAGTATACACAGTCATCCCTTAAAAATAAGGGTCCCATAAGGGTTTGTTTAAACTATTTCAGTATTCAGTCATTCCATAAGGGAAGTTTAAAGGAAGCTCCTATCACTATAATAGTGAGTTTGCGCAAAACCATTCCTTACCTTATATCCTTCGTTACCTTAATATTTTACAGTGGCCCAGTAAAGCCAACTATTCCAGGGAAATTGTTTAAACGCTGTTTTAGAGAAATCTTCATTATTTTAAAGCAGCTAAAAACTTCCCTTAAGCATCTAATAAAACAGTAATATTTCTGAATTTTATTTTTTTATTATCAAAAAGTATAGGATTTTTTTAATGGATTGGTTCTAATGGGCCATAGTAAAAAATTAAGGTGACGAGGGATATAAGGTAAGGAATGGTTTTGCGCAAACTCACTAATGGTACTTCCTACATCCCTTAAAATTTACTTATAGCATATGCATGTGATATGCACAGTGCAGTTGAGTTTTTGCAATAGAGATAAGTAATTTGACAATTATTTACAACACATTTGGAGCTTTATATAGCATTCTTATATATTAAATTAAATTTAAGCTGAAATAAGCTAAAATTACAGTATAGATAAAATATATACACGGTGAGGCAGAAAAAAGTAGAACACGAAAAAAAATTTACCACTTTGTGAAAAATGCTTCAATTTAATTTAAATTTGGCATTTATTTAGACCAATAGTGTAAGAACAAAATTAAATTATAACAAATGCTCAAAGTGTCCTCCGGCGGAATTTACACAAGCCCAAAGTAAAACACGCCATTTTCTGATTTCCGAGTCAATTCTATGCTTTTCCAGTTCAATCCAAGTTTTCTTATAACAAAGTTTAAAGTTATCAAAAGTGTTTTTTGGTCAAAAGTTCATCCCTGTAATATTTTCCATCGATATTAACTCCGGGTTCAATAAAATGAATTATCGATGACTTGACACTTCAAATTAAGAAAACTGGTATTGATCTCGACCAGGTATGACTCATCAATCAAAGAATGGCGTGTTAGACTTTGGGCATGTGTGAATTCCGCCAGAGGACACTTTGGGCATATTTGACAATTTATATTTGTTCCTACATTATTGCTATATGTAAGTGCCAAATTTAATTTAAATCGAAGCATTTTTTACCAAGTTGTGAATTTTTTTCCGTGTTCTACTTTTTTCAGCCTCACTGTGTAAACAGAATAAATAGAGGCTAAAATTTGTGTATTGGGGAGATTGTGTTGGTACCAAAATGGATAACATTTTTGATAACTTTGGTATAATGACACAGTTTAAAAAAAAGTTCCGGTTTTATAAAGTAAGTGTAATAAATGAAATTGTGCCCTAAATTAAAAGCTGCAAAACAGCATTTTCAAACAGAGGATTCCTTTTGCCAAGCTATCTCAAAGTATTAATTACTTTGAGATTTTATGCTACAGCTTCTTTTCAGGTTTGCTTATTTATTTTTTAAAACTTGCATTTTATAACATTCAGTTTGAATAAATTTTGTAGATAGTTGCTTCGGAGTTATACAATGTTAGCCAACCATCAAGTGATTAGCTCTGTTTCCTGTACCCTGGCTTGTAATGTTCAAAAATTTATAAAATTTATAAGCAATCAGCATGATTTACAAAGTTTAA
The DNA here is from genome assembly GCA_034692225.1 of Polydesmus complanatus. Classification (NCBI taxonomy): domain Eukaryota; kingdom Metazoa; phylum Arthropoda; class Diplopoda; order Polydesmida; family Polydesmidae; genus Polydesmus; species Polydesmus complanatus. Next base: position 8,722 of record JAQGAZ010003088.1, read on the forward strand.
AGTGCACAGGAATTATTGGGTTGATAGATGGTACTCACATTCCAATAAAAAGTCCAAAAAGTGTTAAAGCTGAAATTTATAGAAATAGGAAAAGATTTTTTCTATAAATGTTCAAGTAATTAGTGAGCCAAATGAAGAAATCTTATGTGTTGAACCAGGCCAGCATGCAATTAAATCTGACTTCAGAATTTTTGAAAACAGTAGAATATGAGTGCAGCTTAGTGAGGGTAAATTAAAGGGACATTTATTAGGAGATAGTGGGTACCCACAAAAAAGTTGTTTATTTACTCCTATTCTTCATCCTCAAGGGCAGCCTAAAAAAAATTATAATAGTTCACTAATAAAAACAAGAAGTTTGATTGAAAGAACTATTGGCAGATGGAAAAGATTTCCTTGCCTTTACTATGAAATGCAAAATAGCAAGAAAAATGTGCAGCGAATTATAACAGCTTGTGATGTTCTTTATAATATTGAAATTAATGCAGGTGATTTGTGGCAAAATGATGGCAATGGTATTAACATTGTTGAAGTGCCATATAATATTATTGCAAACAATTTAAGAGGGAAAATAATTTGGCAAAGTTTTATGGAGACATTTTTCTTATAAAGTAATTTATATTACTTTCAGTAATATTTACCATGAGTTACATAAAAGTAAATATATATTTTTGATACTATTAATATTTAAGTATTATTGTATTGAATTTTGTTGAATTGGTCTTTATTTCATTCTTGTTTGAAACTATTTTGCTTTCATTTCAAAGTGTACTGTAATGTATTTTTTTTTTTGAAAAAAGTATCCCATTCTATTGACTTAATTTCTGAATGGCAAGGCCAATGATAATCTCACAATATTTTTTCAAATTACTGAAAATTTTTTTTTTGCAGGTTATCACCACCTACAAAATTTTGCCTTTATCAACATTAATAGCCTTATCAACATTAATAGTATAACTTACATGCGTCCAAAAAAGTGAACATTCAAAGCAATGAATAGTTATTTTCTCATGAACTGAAGTGTTTGCATACTATTATACATTATGTATTAGATTGTACTCAAAAATAAATATTTCAAGGAATTTACGTTGGAGTAAATGTGATGGTAAATATGAATGGAATAGCACTAGCACTATCTCAACTCCTGGATGAGTTTGCACAGCATCTTCTGGGGCAACTATAGTCAATGGCAATAGATGTGGTGTTCCAGAAGCAGGGGGAAATCTGGCGAATCGTTGCGTTCTGGTCCAGTATGACTGGACTGCGGAATGATAGCATCAGAGAAACTCATGAGGGGAGAATAAGTTGACCTTGGCAATGGCGGCATCACTAACAAGCACCATTGAACGAGCAACTACAACCAACACGGTTGAAGTAATGACAGCAAAGGAACCAAATGTGCAATTTGTCAGGTTTCAAGGATGGGAAGGTCAAAGAGTGAATTTCTTTCACTGTGGGGTGGATTTTGATTGAAGGGGAAGAGGGAGGTCGCGACCTTATATGAGAGGAGGTAAAAATTCTTGTGACAATTGTGGGTATGAATGACATGTAGATAAAACACAGTGTGCAGCTTACAACAAAGATTGCATCACTTGCGGGAAGTAGGGACATTTCGCTACAGTATGCCATGCAGCAAATCGTGGTAACAACAGAGCCCACATGGTGGCAGCAGACATCAACTAGGGAGTCAACACAGAATAATATGGTAGGGTTAAACGATTTTTACAAGGCCAATACTCTCGAATTGTAGGTGGTCAATTCAACACAGAGGGCACAACCAACAACAACATTTCTAATCAACGGACAGGAAGTGGTGGTGGTTATTGACTCAGGAGCCGACATCACGGTTTTGGATAGATGCACTTTCAATGCATTAGGTGATCCTAAATTGAGGATACCAGAAAATTGGTTGAGAGCTTTTGGCTGTATTGATTTCTTACCAATACTGGGTGTGGCATCAGTGACAATACATCGGAAATAAAAACAAGTAAAAAGATGTGTATTTTATTAATAAGATGACAACAAACCTATTGGGGTGTAGAGATGCTCTGGCGCTGGGGGCTATGATGCTCAATGTGGCACACATAGACGCTGAATCTGAGAATGAACATTTTCAAGGGGAATTTTTGGAAGTTTTCTTGGGTCTAGGATGCTATAGAGGTGATAAACTTAAATTAAGAATTGTGAACTGTAAGATACCGTTCCAAGACTTCTAAGTGATCAGACATGTTTGTTTGGGGCTCTGCAAATTATTTGATTTTGAATTTCCTATTGTGCAATAATCGGAGGTCAATGAACTTTGAAATTATGGCTAAACGAATTTTGGTGAAAGAAATTGGGCTGATGTCAAAAGAGAAGCAGAATACTCTCTGTAATCAGCTGTGACAGTTGGATAAGTTTAGACAGCAAATATCCATACGTGACTTAAAAATTGCCAGCCGGCTAAAGGACATCGTTTGTTTTACCATCGACACTACTGCTAAAAAGACAACTGGGGAATCAAAAGAGCGTTTGCAATTCTTTACAAATTGTGAAATTATTCTACACGCGGTTTTACCCTCCGGGAACGACAAACTGACTAATGGCGAAATATTGAAAAAAATGGCCACAACGCAGACAGAGAGTTCTGAAGAAGAGATGGACAATAATAGCGTTTTGGTTAGCCAACAAGAGTTGCTGGCTGCTGGAGGCAAAAATTGATATAACAAATGATACACTGAAAAAGAAAATTGACCATGTGGAGGTTAGTCTTAGTGAAAAAATTGTGACTGCAGTGAATGAGGTCAAGGTGAACTTGAATAATGCCATCATAACCTTTGACCAAAATTTAAATTGAGCAATTAAAACATTAGATAAAAAACTGGAAGATACCGGACATTTGTTGTGAAATGACGTGAACACTAGACTTACTACTTTTGAACAAAAATTCGGGAGGCTGGCTTCGTTTGGTGAGAAGATTGATGGGCTGATGGCCATGTGTATTTCAAACTTTTCGATGCTGACTACAAGGCCAGTGCCACCGATTCGGGCCCCTAATATGAAAAGGGGGTGGTCATCTATTGAGCAATGGGAATCTACACCTGACAGGAGCAATCTAAAAGTTCCTCAAGTAGATGGTGGAGGTGTTAAGGTTGCTGATGGTGGCACCAATCCAGCCATGAACAAGGCGGATGGGAATGGGTAGTGAAGAAACGGGTGCCCTTATTGGCAGCCCCACAGGAAATTCTGCCCCCAGCCGGAGCATCCAGACTGAACTGGGAAAAACTAATAGAAAAATGATGATAGTGAAAGGAATGAGGGCAACTAATAAATTCAGCAACTACTCTAAAAATAAAGAATTCAGAGTGAAAGCCTACTATATGATTTATGTACGAGCCGGTGATGAACTAAGTCGCCGTATCAAATTTTCGAAATTTCATTGGAAACAGGAAATTATTTTGAGAACTTAACAGAGTGGATATAAACAGAAAGAGCATCTACATTAGCGAGGTAGGGAGCAACCCTACTTAGAACAGCTATCTTCAAATTAGTCAGCCATCTTATAATTAATTAACTTTCAAAAAGGGGACATACACCTCACTTAAAAAAATAATGCATGCCGTGTCACACATATTAAAAACCACGTGCAAAAATGACTCAATTTACTATTATCAGCTCATATTTAAACGCATTATGTGAATCTCTGTATACTCGGATTTAAAATGAGCGCTCATTGAGCATTCTGAATTTCTACGATTTTTATATGAAGCGTTGTACCATGTTTTCTAGGTATCCAACCACATTGCGAGGTTTTAGCAAAACCCAAGCCGACCACCGCCATCTTTTCACCGTTTTTCATATTCTCTGTTTTATTATATTTACAGGTAAATATTATAGCAATAAATTGGTTTAACTTTTTCAATTATACGCGTATTTCAAGTAACATTTCACTTAAAATCTCACAATACACACCTGTGCTTGGGTAAAAAAATAGCTAAATCTAATCAGAGACATCAATACAACCTACATTAATTGGACACCAATCTATTCCTCTCTTGACAAAATGGCGGGCATGACAAAATCAGAATGTGCGGAATTACTGGATGAAAAGCTCAAGCTTCTTTAAACAGGAATCAAAGATGATTATGATAAAGCCATCTCCACAAAACTTGTCCCGGTTGTAACTAAAGTCGACAAACTATGCAAATCGCATCTCTCAGATGATAAAAAACAAGACGAGTTTAATACAGGTTTGATTAATCAACTATCAAATTTAGAGAATGATTTTGCACTAGTCGCCAATAAGCAAGCCGCCCTCATACAGTCTTCTACGCCTTCTACGCGAAGACATGACGAATTTGGGTGATAAAAGTAGACGAAAAAATTTAAGATTTACTCATATGCGCACTAAATCCCCATCGTTTGGCGACTGTGTGCTCTCCATCTGAACATTAGTACTAGAAGCACATAACATAAACTTAAAACGCACAAACTTCCAGCGCGCGCATACCTTAGGTCCACACCGTGATTATTCAGACGTAATTTTAATTGCATGTTTCTACAACTCAATACTAAAAGAATCTATTATCGGAATGGGAGCATCTTTGCAAGATCACTGCAAGCTACAGCTGCGCGCCAAAAAAATGGAATAATCGTAAAAGCTATTTCCATTTTCCACATTTAACTGCAATAACTTTTAAAATAATAATCACAGAATAATGACTCTTACATATTTAAATTCAGTGGTTTTTGCT
>JAQGAZ010003089.1:0-13446 GCA_034692225.1 Polydesmus complanatus
TTTTACACAAATTCATTGAATAATATTTAAATTTTACACAAATTCATTGAATAATATTTAAATTTTACACAAATTCACTGAAAAATATGTAATACCGGTAAGTAATGTTAAAAATAACAAGTCTACTGTTTATTTGAAAACACAATTTAAAACTTTTAGTAATGAACTTTATAGATATAGTGATAAACGATGAGGGCGACGCCATACAAACATTTAAATGTCATTTGAGTAAAAAATATTAAGTTTTAATTTAAAAATGTTAACATTAATTCCGTAATCCATTTAATAATACTTCATTGTCGATCGGTTTACTATTACTGTATAGCGACAGGCGAAGGTCGTTACGACAAGAAAACGATCATCAGTTTTGCTTAAAGAGCTACTCACCCGAATATATCTAGAATTAAAAACATCGTTACGGTAAATTAGATTTGCTCCAAACATTTAAAAATTATTTATTGAAATATTCTAGTCACTTGACAAGTCTGGCAGTGAAAGGAAAAAATCCCATAGGAAATATTTTATAGTTTTTGTCTTCAGCTATACGAGACCAGTCTTGGCAGTCAGTAGACACATCCAAAAAACAAGAATAGGGCCTGCAAATATTAATTAAAATTCAATTATGTCGCTTTTTACAATAAACTTGCGTGTCGCCCGAGTTGAATCACATTGATGAAGGACGGAGGGCGAAGTTTTATTACTGTAGTTTGTTCTGGGAAACTCGTTTGATGAATTATATGTGGCCATGTTGCCCGCAACAGCTTTAAGTCGTAAACCTTACATTTGCCGTTTAACAAGTCTGGCGGAGTTATGCCTTGGATAACGTTCGCACCGAACCTGTCTTCGGCAACATTAACACCCGGAACTAAATAGTTACCCACAAATTTTGGCAATTTTTTTTTTTTTTTTTTTTTTAAATTATCTTACGAAGTTTTCCTCCAAGAGAATAATTTTCCTTTCGTGTTCCGTTTCAATTTAAAATGGCCTGGCGCACTTTCTCGAGAGCTATAATTTCCAACAGTTCCGAATGGGAAATGAGAGAAAACCTGACGCAAGACCACAGGTCGTCCACATCCACTTCCTTGTTATAGTCGATCCACAGACATTTTAAAATTTTTGCTATAATTATAAATGAAAAAAAGCGAACAAAAAAATATTCGTTTTTGTTACTTTCTTAGATTTTTTACAAAAACGAAACCGTGATGAGATTTACATACCTCCTTTTATCGTTTTGTCCGGAGCCCTGTTCGGTGCAGGATTTAACCGATTGGGTAGCTAAAACTACAACTCAGATTTTTCCTGGAAAAACCATTAATTTAATGGCTTTCAATAAAAGAGCGAATCCAGAATGTAACTTATTTAAAAGCCTAATAGTTTTTGAATCTGTTTTAACAACTAAGTTTTTGTATTGAATTTGTAGCTGTGACTGTGACAGTTACCATCACAACCACCTCGATTATCGTCATAGGAGGTTTTGCCATGTTGATTGTGGCAATTGTAGTGTGTTGTTACGCCTGCTACAGAGGCAAACGAAGGGGTTACACAAGAGTATAGTAATTCATTTTCTTTTAATATAATTTTGTTTACTCGTATCTGTATAGCTATTTTTGACTCGATTTTCAATCATTATCAATTCCTTTTTTTATTATTATAATTTAAATTTTTTGGTTTTTATTTAATCGAATTTTATTTAAATATTTTTAGATTATAAACGCTTATGTTTTTTTTAAATAACTCAATTACTGTACCTAGTATTGCTATCTTAGCAATTATTTTGACTCGTGACTTTAATTGATTCAAGGCAAAATTTATTAATTTTTGATGTACAATAAGCGATTAAATTTTAAAATTTGATACAAAAGTAAAGATTTTTTTATGTATTAGTATCCACAAGCAGATGTTGGGGGGATATTAAGTAATGAGTTGAAAAGCGTACTGTATTTACAAACAAGAAATAAATCTTCTTCTATCTAGGCCTACATTCCCAATTCGATCGATTATTAGTGAATCTCAGAATGGGTAAGCTATTATTTTAGAGAAAAAAATATTTTTTCCCGTATTTTTGGAACCAATCTTCCTTTTTCCCATTCGTACAATGTCTTTTTTTGCACGATTTATTTTACACGCGTTTTTCAAGAACCATTCTACCGTATAAATCTAAGGTGACCAAACGTCCTCCTTTTTGAGGGTCTGTCCTCCTTTTCGATATTTTAAAACTAAACCGCACTTTCAAATAAAAAAGTGGCCAAAAATGAGGCGAAATTAGGCTGTTTTATATATGTTGACGTCAATTTATCGTAACCTCCCCCCTCCCCCTTGTCAAAAATTGTCAAACTTATTCGAACCCTCTCCCCCCCTCCCCTATTTTGTTGACGTAAATAATGGATGTCCCCTGGGAAGAAATTGAAAACTGTTACTGCGCATGCGTGAAAGCATGGTATCAAAGGTCAAAGGTGGTTGTCGAAGGTATCACCAAACGGTAGCATAACGATATACGAATTTTTATCGTCGTGACAGAGCCGATTGGGCTACGCTATTGCACTATGTTAATCGCTTAGCGTGTTATTGCAATAACGTTTTTGTTACAGAAATTTCTCTATTACCATACCACTTTCATACGTTAAAATACATTCTATTGTGCTAACGTAATTTTTTACCGAAATTTCCCTAACAAATAAAAAAACAAGCGAAAATGGCTCTCGTGGCCACTGTATTATTTTAATGTTTTATCGTTTTATTGTAATAACGATTTTGTTTCCGAAATTTACCTAATAAGGAGTCATTTCTAGTTCTACGATATTACAATCTACTGAACCATTTATCCCACCTGATGAAGAATTTTATTATTGAATGAACAATTTTACTATTAAAAATGAATGATTTAAGTATTTAATGAACGATTTTAAGCCGTAATAATTTTTTTCTTAAATAATATTATAATTATTTTATGAATGTTTTTACTGATTTTCTGCATTTTACCGGTAAATAAAAATTTGGGTTCTGAACAGATATTCAGTTGCTGGATTCAGAAACTATTAAAAGTCACGGCAAAGACAAATATTCAAGGCAAATTGAAGTATACTCAGGGTTTAAAATTAATATTTCTGCATTTTTTACAAATATTTTGTTGTTTTGAACAAATGTAATATATGTAATGTGTTTTAAATTAAAGACTTTGAGAATTTGAAATTAATTTTGTGGGGTTTAATAAACATTTTGTACAAATAGTCTGCATTTTATTTTAAACTTAAATGTTTTTACCATTTATTTGGCGTTTTACCGGTACATGTATTTTAAAAATCATTCTGTAATAGTGGGCTGATAGAAACCTCCCAGAATAGTTTAGCATCGGTTTTAACTCTTTTGAAACCAAGAATTGAAATTCTTACGTAAAACAATTCAGAAAAAATTCCTTTAAAAATGTTAGCAATATGGGTGCATTACAATAACTCCACCAAATATTAGTATTAGGGACGTACTAAATTATGGCAGTAGAGATTTTTGTGCCAAATGAAGTTTAGTATTTTTTTTAAAGGAAGAAGTTGATTTTTTTAATAAATAATTCACAAAAAATTCCTTTAAAAAAGTTAGCAACACGGGGGCGCTCACTAACCATCCATAAAACTAGTGTTAGGGACGTACTAAATTGTGGCAGTAGAGATTGCTCTGCCAAATGAAGTTTAGTAACTTTTTAAAGCGAAAAACTTCATTTTTTTAAAAACAAATACAGAAAAAAATATTTTAAAAAAGTTAGCAACACGGGGGCCCCATACTAATCACTTGTAAAACTAGTGTTAGGGTCCTACTAAATTATGGCAGTAGAGATTGCTCTGCCAAATGAAGTTTAGTGGTTTTTTAAAGGGAAAAACTTCTATTTTATAAAAATAATTAGAAAAAATCACTTTAAAAAAGTTAGCAACACGGTGGCCCCACACTAAGCACTCCTAAAACTAGTTTTAGGTACGTTCTAAATTGTGGCAGTAGAGATTGCTTTGCCAAATGAAATTTACTATCTTTTTAAAGCGAAAAACTTAATTTTTTTATAAAAAATTTTGAAAAAATCACTTTAAAAACGTTACCAACACGGAGCCCCATACTAACCATCCCAAAAACTAGTTTTAGGTACGTTCTAAATACAGTAATGGCAGTAGAGATTGTTCTGTAAAATTACCTTTACTATTTTTTTTTAATTAATGAAAATTGGTATTCGTGTTTTTAAGAAAATGTAAACAAATACATTCAAAAGTTTTTACTGAAGAGGGGGGGGGGGGGGGGTAATTAAAACAAAATTGAATTACTAATGACATTTATTTATTTAAATGAACACATGTAATAATTGTATAATTTCAATAATATTACTGTTTAAATAACACTCAAAAAAAAAAAAAAAAAAGGAAAAAAAGAAAAAAAAAGTGGAGGTGTTTACGAAGGGGGCACATTAAGAGTTGAAAAAAAAATTTAAAAAAAGGCCCTAGCATTGGCGCAGAATTGGTGCGTATTTAGACTTGACCACATATGCAGAGTGTTAATTTGTAGAGTGCGCATGCGTAGAATGCGTGCGTGTAGAGTGCGCATGCGTAGAGTGCGTGCGTGTAAAGTGCGCATGCGTAGAGTGCGTGCGTGTAGAGTGCGCATGCGTACGTTCAATTTGATTTAAATTTGTTTTTGTTTTTAATTTGATTGAAATTTGTTTTTGTTTTTAATTGGATTTAAATTTGTTTTTGTTTTTAATTTGACTGAAATTTGTTTTTGTTTTTAATTTGATTGAAATTTGTTTTCATTTTTAATTTCATTATAGCTTTCAAAATGGACCAACTCCAATCATGGTTGCTTACCCAACTTAATCAGTTAAAGGAAAGCATGGCCGCCAATGTGGCTGCCAGTGTGGCCGCCGCTGTGGCCATCAGCGTGCCTGCCAGTGTGGCTGCCAGCCACACTGAATTGAAGGAATATATTTCTACTAGTGTGGCTGCCAGCCACACTGAATTGAAGGAACATATTTCTACTAGTATGGCTGCTAGCCACACTGAATTGAAGGAACATATTTCTACCAGCCACAGAGATTTGACTGCAAATGTGACTGCCAGCTTCAGGCAGGAGGCTGAAGCTACTGCTGCCAGGATGGAAGAAATTATAAATCATCTTCATGGTATGGTGTCTGGTCCACCAAGAGCAGCAGAACCAAGTACAGCTGGACCGAGTACACCTGGACCGAGTACACCTGGACCGAGTACAGCTGGACCGATTTCAGCTGGACCAACATCCGTGCCTAAGTTGGTTGTTTTAAATAATGCACCTGTGTGGACCGGGACCGCGAGAAAAACGACTGGTGGCTCATCTAGATCACCTAGTCACTCGTCCAGTGAAGAACAAACAGTAATTGAGGTACTGATACAGGATGTTGCGTCTATTCCACAAACCTCAATAGGAGAAAAGGAAGGCATCAATTTGCCAGCTGCTCAAAAAACTGCGGGTAATGTTTTTTTTTTTTTTTTGAAATTTAGATCACATGTTATTTAAAATTACGTTATTGATTTATGCTTAGGTTAGGCCATAATTACCTGTACATGTAGCTTAAAATTTCGTTATTGATTTATGCTTAGGTTAGGCCAAAATTACCCTAGTAGTCATTTTGCTTATAGTTATTTTTCAATAGTTATTGTTTAGTTATTTTGCTGTAGTCATTTTTGAGTAGTCATTTTGACGCTAGTTATTTATGTTTTCGGTAGTAAGACATGTAATTGTTTAATTGTGTTTTATGTAGTTAGCATGCTTGTGTGCTTAGCATGCGTGTAAAGTGCGCATGCGTAGAGTGTGTGCGTGTAAAGTGCGCATGCGTAGAGTGCGTGCGTGTAAAGTGCGCGCGTGTAGAGTGCGTGCATGATTTATGCTTAGGTTAGGCCAAAATTACATATAGTTTAAAATTACGTTATTGATAATATGGTTAGCTTAGGCCAAAATAACCCTTGTAGTCATTTTGCTTATAGTTATTTTTCAATAGTTATTGTTTAGTTATTTTTGCAGGTAGTTATTTTGCCGTAGGCATTTTTGAGTATTCATTTTGACACTAGTTATTTATGTTTTCGGTAATAGGACATGTAACTGTTTTATTGTGTTTTATGTAGTTAGCGTGCTTATGGTGGCCCAGCATAATCATTTGATCATTTTTAACAGTTGACCTCGAGATAGCTGACGAATCAAGTAACTTGACTGAGAATGTGGAAGACAACATGATGACGTCTCCCTCTTCATCAAAACGACGCCGTTCGGAATCTGGCCAAAGTGAAACTGGCGAAAGTGAAATTGGTGAAAGTGAAAGGGGTGCTAAAATACAATGGGTAACGTTCATCGAGTACCCATCGAAAATAGCTGGTGCTCCCCCCTTATTTATTGAACGACCTCCGTCGCTTGAGCCGATGGTGGTGGTGATTTCAAGCCACAACAAGCTAGTGTACGACCGTGTCAATTCCCGTCATGGTCACTCAGCCGCCAGGATATCGGAAGACATCATCCCGGCAATCAGGGGTCACCGCAACCCTGACACATTGTACACGAACAACGATCCTGCTTTAATAAAACAGTTGTTCGATATTGGGAAGCAGTTGAAGGCAGCTGATCCATATACTATGGAAGAGTTGCAAAGCGCGCACATCCCATCACAAGTCCACCGAAGGAGCGTGCGAGAAGGGCAGCAGCCGCGACCCTATAAGCGGAAGAAGTAGACTGCTGCAGCATCTGCTGATTAGTTGAAGTTTGCAAGTAAGTTATAATTTTTCCATTAGAAATTTTATTTTAAATTAATTATATTTGTATTTTTTAAGAGTTTTAGGTGTCATCAAATCAATTTGAAGAGTTTGTCAACTGTGTTATTCAAGAAATTACTTTGTAATTATTATTTTATTTTTATTTTCGTGATTAGGGAAATGTACTTAATTACAAACAACCGCAACTTTCGCAGAAGAAAAAAAAAACCAACTCCGCGATTTACAAAAAATAAGCTCTTCAAAGTTTACCACGAGTCAAAATTTTAATTACTTTGAACAGCATCTCCTATGTCTTTAAAGATATTGCCGATTCCGCCAACGTTGTCCATGTGCCAATGCACATTCTGAAAGATTGCCATATATTTCGGGACATTCAGTTCCCGTATTTCCCGTAATTTTTCAATTTTAAATTTAATTTTAAAGCGCGTTTATACCTCGCATCAGTTCCAATAAAATATGTATTGGTCCGTTGTAAGGTTATCGGTCCTGGATTAATTACATCTTAAAATTCGTTTAACTCGAGAAGATAGTTAAAAAACCAATGGGATTGCGGAAACCATTACTGTATTATTACTTTTAACGCTTCAAGGATCTAATTTCTAAAGTTTACACGATTATCGGATTCCTTCTTCGTTTGAAATCTGTTGTTTATAAAGGCTGATTCGATGCATATGTTTAATGGTTTCATCTGTTAGAATAAGACCTTCTGCAGTGAATTTTGTTTTTTATGTATTGATTATTTTTCTCTTTTTTGTTTTTGTTTTGCGTTCAAATGTCTCAATGTATTCTTAACATGTAGACATTTTTTTTTCGTTTTGTCAATCCCCCTTTGAGTATTTAAAAACACTCGTTTCAATATAAGATTTCGATTTAAAATGACGTTCGGTGACGTCATGATATTGTAAAAATTACAAATAAATGAATTTATTTGTTTTTGTAAGTATTTTCCATATCAAAGTTTATTTAAATGTTGAAATGAATTAAATTAATTGATTTAAATGTTAACATGAACTAAATGAATTGATTTAAATGTTTTGGCGAATTGAAAAATAACATTTGAGCCATCTCTGAATAAAAAGAATTAAGTTTTATTTTTAATTCTAGCAAATCCAATCGGTTCATTTTAATAATAAATCTGAAGCAATGGACTATGTGTGGTAATGACCGATTAAATTCAAATTACATAAAAAATTAGTTTCATTTATTTTTATTTATTTACACCGGTGTGTATTTTAAGGCAGCATCAAATTCAAAAACAGTAATTTCTGAAAAACCAACAATCGAGGTGACAAAATACTGCATTCATTTCAGAAAAAAAATTAATTGAAATATTTCTTTTTGAATTTTTTTTTTTAGCCTGATTCTCTCGTTGGATTAATTGGTGGAGTTTCTGAATTATGGATCGGACAATCTGTACTCACTTTAATTGTAGAATTACACACAATTACACACTAGTTATTTTTTTAAATAGCAGGAATAAATAAGAAAGAATCTTATCTGAAGTCCTTTATTTAAAGGTAAAAGTACAAATAAAACGTTGAAACGAATGTCAAACAACACATTTTAATTAAAATTTTAAAACATTTATTTTTACCAAAAATTATTGTTTACAATAATTATTATTATCAGCTGATAGCGGTACTGCTTAAAACTGGAATAAAACGTTTGAGAATGGGTATGGTATGGATTTGTTTAGCACGTAATCGATTATTATCGATATCACATCGTTCTATTTCATCAGCTGCGTAGAAGAGAAGAAGACGTCTCTTGAAGGTTAGAGCATTATTATTACGGTGTAATAATTAATCAAAGGTTTTCGACAATTCGCAGTTTACTTCAACTCGGGTTATAGCTGTTGTTACAAATTGAACGTACAGTATTTTAATTTTTCTAAAATTAAAATCGGGTTGTGCGCGGAGCGGGTTCCTGCTCGAATGAACACATGCTCCGAGTTTGTTGATTTTCATCCGCAACGACTACGATTAACGGTTAAAACTTGGAAGATTTGGACCCAACGAAATATTGCCAATTAATTATTATGGTATTATGATAAAGTGTGCGCTGATTTCGGTCGTTTTTATTTATTTATATGGGCTAGTTATTACGGAATTTACGGTGATCGTTGGCGACCCTGATTAATGATGAACGGTCTTTTTCCACGTGTTTCGATTATTTCATGAAAATAGGAAAACAAGCGAGAAATCTGAGAGAAATCCGATAAATGTAAGTCTATTTTATCACTTTTTATTCATACTTGTTTCCGATCAATTTTGAGGAAATTTTGTTTAGGGCGTATGCTTTAAATTTGTGAGCACCCTGTAAAGCGAGCTGTATGCGAGCTCAAAGGCAAAGTGAAAATTAATGTAGGCTACTGTACCTGGAATAATTATGCTTTTGATGAAAATAATTATTATATTTTATTTTAATTTTTGACTTATCGGAGTTACACGGAAGGTTAATTCCACTACAGGTAGCCTATTAGAAATTACTGGCGAAAACAAGACATTTGAACTTGTGTTGAATTGTCAGAGGCAAAAGCGCCTAAGCCCCGCTGCACAAGCCTCGCGCATAGCGACTTTTGCTTTTTAAATTTACTGTCGTCGTACTTTGTAAGCTATGGTACCGTATATAAATTAAATGGCATTTACAGTAACTTACTTAAAAACTAGGACAACATAAATGGTTCACTGATAAAAGGCTCACTTTATTGAAATAGTTTTACAGTGTTCAACGTTTTTATTTATATTGGTGGGAAACTCAAACAGTCTTATTTTAAATTTAAAAAAAACCAGTCCGATTGATCGAAAAATATTTTTTAGTTTGTCGTTTTACTTTTAACTAACATTATTGTTATTATTATGCTATGGTGTAGTAGGTGCTAAATACGAATTTTTTTATGAGTGCAAAATTCATTCAAAACGATAAGTTTAAAATAATTCTTCATTAAAGTGGCTCGTTTCAAAATTATCGGAGGTGAGCTTGGTAGGAGTAAATTTGGTGGCAACTACCACCAGCATCGGGCCACGACTAATAAATTATAAATGGAAATACCGGTAATCAAAAAAATTGATACGAGAAATTTAAAAATCGAAATCTATTTCTTACCCCGTGTAGTCGGCATTTGCAACCTTCAGGACACTGGATAGCAGCAATGCCACCGCAGAATTTTGGTTCGTGAGTTCCCGGATTTAAACAGGGATAGCTCACATCTTCCTAAATATTTTTTATGGATAAATTATTATACAAAAAATTGTATAATGTTAAGCAAAAAAAATAATAAAACTGACTTTAGGACCGTCATCAGCAATAGACACGTTAATGAAAGCGTAAAATAACGCTATTGCAAGAAAATATCTGAAAGCGGCCATTGCGTACAATCAATAATGTTTTGTATAAAATTTTCGAAAATTTTTTTTTAGCTGTTTTATAATGTTGTACACGAATTCTGGCTTTATATATTAATAGTAACTAAAAAAACCAATAAGAGGGATTTTCCTAGAAAAAGGCCTGTTTAGGAGTTTAAGCAATAGAATTTTGGCTTTATTTTTGCAGTTTTTAAGCTGGTATCTAAATTCCACTTATCTATCATATTATGTAAAGAAGGAGACTAACTACTGTACTTGGGGGATAAAACCACGTAAACATGGTTTATTAATAATAAACATAATACAGTGCAGTAATAAATCTTGTTTACTAGGGTTTTTAATGCATTAAACAATATTATTGTTGTTTAAACATACGGTACTGAAGTTAATATTAGTTTTTTACAAATGCCATTTTTTTTTTAATTTACGGTATTAAAAATTTAATACCGTACAAAAGTTTTTAGTAAAAAAAAATTAATTTAATGTTGTAAGTTAGAGTAACAGCTTAAAATAAATTTCGTAACACAGTACAATGTACTGCAACTTTAGCGAATTATTTTCCTTTGAAAACCTTAATCTAGCACCGTACGTATTGCCAAAATAAAACAAAAATACCAGAGAAAGGGAGAACGGAATTTACATTATAAAGGCAATAAATAAAATAATATTGATGTCATTGTCCAGTTAAAAAAATGCCGTAATGCAAATAAAATGGGGGGTTTTTATTGAAATTAGTTTGAATGAAATATGTAAGTAAAATTTGGACTTTGTTTTGTCGAGAAATTCAGTACATTTCATAGTAGACTCTAGTATTGAAATAAATTGACAGTAATTATTAAATTAAACCGCAAATTTGTGTAATTTCTAAATGTTGTTTTTTTTTTTTTATCTCGGTATAGAAGATATTTATAAAACAATTCTTAGCTAGAAAATTAGTAAGGAAAATTGATTTTGATAATGGTTTTTATAGTACGAAGTTTTTATCCAACGCATCCATGACCTATCAAAATATAATTTTATTAACAATCTCCAAAACAATACGACATTAAATTTAATTGTTTACATTTTAAAAGGTAGAAGAAGAAAAAAAATTAACTTAACAAAATTAAACTTATTGAATTTTTACAATTATTACAATTGAATAATATTTCAATTTTACACAAATTCACTGAAAAATATGTAATAAGTAATGTTAAAAACAACAAGTCTACTGTTTAATTGAAAACACAATTTAAAACTTTTAGTAATAAACTTTATCGATACAGTGATAAACGATGAGAGCGACGCTATACAAACATTTAAATGGCATGTGAGTAAGAAAAAAAGATCAAGTTTTAGTTTAAAAATGTTAACATTAGTTCCGTAATCCATTTAATAATACTTCATTGTCGATCGGTTTACTATTATAGCAACAGGCGAAGGTCGTTACGACAAGGAAACGATCATCAGTTTTGCTTAAAGAGCTACTCACCCGAATATATCTAGAATTAAAAACATCGTTACGGTAAATTAGATTTGCTCCAAACATTTAAAAATTATTTATTGAAATATTCTAGTCACTTGACAAGTCTGGCAGTGAAAGGAAAAAATCCCATAGGAAATATTTTATAGTTTTTGTCTTCAGCTATACGAGACCAGTTTTGGCAGTCAGTAGACACATCCAAAAAACAAGAATAGGGCCTGCAAATATTAATTAAAATTCAATTATGTCGCCGACTGATTTTTACAATAATTATTTAAGAAATAAATTGTGAGAAAACTTGCGTGTCGCGTGAACCGGTAAACCCGAGTTGAATCACATTGATGAAGGACGGATGGCGAAGTTTTATTACTGTAGTTAGTTCTGGGAAACTCGTTTGATGAATTATATGTGGCCATGTTGACCGCAGCAGCTTTAAGTCGTAAACCTTACATTTACCGTTTAACAAGTCTGGCGGAGTTATGCCTTGGATAACGTTCGCACCGAACCTGTCTTCGGCAACATTAACACCCGGAACTAAATAGTTACCCACAAATTTTGGCAATTTTTTTTTTTAAAAATTATTTTAAGACTTACGAAGTTTTCCTCTAAGGTTATAATTTTCTTTTCGCGTTCCATTTCGATTTAAAATGGCCTGGCGCACTTTCTCGAGACCAAATGTATAGGTGAGGGCTAGAATTTCCAACAGTTCCGAATGGGAAATGAGAGAAAACCTGACGCAAGACAACAGGTCGTCCACATCCACTTCCTTGTTATAGTCGATCCACAGACATATTGATTGGAAAATGAGCTGCTCATCCTCGCAAAAATAATCCGAACAAAAAATGTTTTTTAACAAGTTCTATATTATTTAAAAAATATACATATTACAAAACGTTTTCAAATTTAATGAAATAACTTATGATTTGACCTTTGGCAAATCCAAATATAAATTTCGTATCAATATTACTTCAGAAAATAGGTAGATGAAGCTGACACATGTATTTTCTACAGTTGGCACGGAGAAAAATTCCGCCCAACGATAAACCGACATTACATTATGGAAATTTAAAATGTCGATCAAATGATTTAAAAGTGGATCCTCCAGATCTTTAATATCAAATCTTCGAGCACACTCAACAACGTCCATAATTTCGTGTGCCTGATAATTAAAATGTTTTCAAAATACAGTATTCGAATATTTTAAATTGAATTTTTTTAAAACTTACTGTTACATTTTTCAAATCAAGTTCTGCATCATACACATGCTTGAAGATAATTTCGAAACTTTTCGGTGAGATGGATGACAACTCCTCCATTGTTGCGGAAATAATGTTGTCTTCCATTAAGACTTGTAATTATTTTTTTATTTGATTAATCAATAAGTATTGTGACAGCTATAAAATAAAAAAAAAATGTTTCCTAACTGAAGTACTAGCTCCGTTAGATAAAATGAACTTTGCGGCAATAAAATTCATCATTTTCAACAAAGAAAATTACGTCAATTACGCCTGTGGTCATTTCCATAATTATTTTTAAATTGATTTTTATTTTTTTGAAAAGTTTAAAAAATTTATTAACACGATATAGATTTAACTTTTAAAACGCTTTAAGAATTGGTCCTCGAGATCTTTTAAGTATTCCAAGTTATTTTAACTGTTCGGAGCTCCATATTTGAACTTAACCGAAAATTTAATTCACGTGAAAAAAAAAAAAAAAAAACAATTAATGAACTAAAAGCAGCGAATTGTTTATTAAAATTAATCGCCGTTTTGTGAACTTTGTACGAGGGTAGGCTGATAAGTAATGCCTCCACCTCCATATCTTTTGAACGGATTGGAGCACTGTCTTCAAACAA
>JAQGAZ010003090.1:0-13445 GCA_034692225.1 Polydesmus complanatus
TAAAATGTTATTTAAAATAATTTGTGGAAGTGGAAGGCTTTACGGGGCTTCGTAGAATCTTACGGAAGTTCCTTGCGGAACTAACGTCTTCCAAAAAAAAAGAATAAAATAAAAAGTATAACTTTTCCCGCGTGTAACTTTGCTACACACCCTCTTTTTTTTTTTTTTAATTTTTTTTTTTCAAAGTCAAATTCAAATAGGAGAAATATTGTCCTGTTAAATGTAAGCAAGTGATAGCCGAGATGCAAAGACATAGGTCAGGGCAAGATGATTACGAAGGTTCGAGTCCCACCAGTGCGAGAATTTTTTACAGAGAATTAAGGACAAGGAAATTGAATGGAAAATCGAAGATGACGTTTACAAAGAGCAGCTAATCAAAACTCAGGACCAGAAAAAGTTGAAAACTTAATCCAAAGAAATTTGCTGAACTTCTTTGATGGAGGAGACCCAAAGAAAGAAAAAAACAAATGGGTTTACCGAAAAAACGAGACCTGCGCAACCGGAAATGCGCGAACACTTACTATAATATTTTGGGAGCCCAAGCTCCTTCTTTCAGGTGGTCTCTCCGTCAGGGCCCCTCTTTCGGGCGGCCAGTAATCTCCTTAGCCCCCACCTCGATCTCTCCTAGTCATCTGAAGAATTTTGTTTTTAAGTGTTCGCGCATCCTCTATCGGCGCAACTTCCGGTTTCTCACAAACTGACATAATTATAATTTTGAATTTTTTTTTTTAAATTTCAGTGGGATTCGAACTAGGTTCCTCTGCGATGCAAGTCAGAGCGCCTATCCACTGAGCTACCAACAACTCATTATCACTTTAAAGTTAATTCTCCTATTTAAAGTTGAACCTATCACCCTAATTGGAACTGAGTGGTTCTAATTCACAGTCCTGTTATCAATTCCTGTTATCAGTCCTATAATCTATTGCGCAATCATACTGTTAATTACTTATTTAGCTATGATGTAATAGTATAATTCAAATAACTTCGTAAGCAATGTATCGAACAGCCGGAATAAACGTGAATTAATCAATAATTGATAATTTTCAATTATTGAAAAAAATTATTATGCAAAACAACTTTCCTTAATAAAAAATAATAAAACAAAATCATTAACAATTATTCGAATTTCGAATCATTAAAAAGGGAATAGTTTCAGCTAAAAAACCGGGAATTTTGATTAAATTACAGTACAGTACAGTAATTCCTGAAAGTAGTTAAAAAATACCGTAATTAAAATGACTTCCCAATAGCTTATTCTGGCAGCATTTATAGTCTCCCTCTAGTATTGTCTCTCTCTCTCTCTAGCTCAATGATTTGAGTCGTTCTTTTTAGTTTTTACTTCTGCATTTCAATAAAACACATAAATTAACACAAAATCAGGGCATTTTTTTGAAACTTTTCGTGTTCATAACTCAAAAACTCATGGCTCTCTGTCATTGTTTCTCTTTGGCAAACCGTAACTCGCTTTGAATCTTTTGCTTTTAAATCCTTTCACTTCTAAATTTCTTTTTTTTTTTTTGCTTTTGCTAATTATTACTCATCGAAAAATTCAATGCGAGTTATATTAATAGCTCTAATAACCGCCACTCTACAGTATGACAAAGACCCACAATTCATGTGACAGTGCCTTAAAATCAACAATGTATTTTTGGCTATGCCACACGACGCAATTTCGTGGAAAAATTCACCTACGTCATTTTCCAACTATTAGTAACTATTTTTAACTATATTTGCTTTTTAAAAAAGCAAACACTACAAAATTGAAGCGGTATTTCGGAACTTCGTGGAAAATTCACCTGCGTCATTTTCCAACTATTAGTTAGGCTACTATTTTTAACTATTTGCTTTTTAAAAAAGCAAACACTACAAAACTATAAACGGTAGTGTATGTAAAGCCAGAGTTTCAAACCAAGATGCAATTGAAACCCTCATCAGTCATGAAGAAGCATTTCTTTCTTCTCTGCTCTCTCGTAATAGTGGCATCGCTAGAGGGCTCTGCTCGGGCTAAAATGTTATGTTGGGATGGGAGTGAATGTGAGGACTACGAGCACTGCGAATACAGCCCAGGTGACGGTTCAGAGAGGTTTGCGCCGCTAATATCGAAGGGTGCGAAGATGGGAAAGGGGTCTTCACTTGTTCGGATGATGAATTTTGCGAGTCTCTCACTGCACCGGATGCTTCCTTAAGCTACTACTGCGTGAAGAAGACGACCATTGCGTGTGGCGATATATTGCGTCTTGTTGTTGGGTAGTTCAATGCTACTGCAGTGGTCGACATCACAGAATCTGTCTGCCAAGATTCCTAAGCAAAATAATTACTGTATGTAGGTTAAAAAAACATTATGCTACATGTAAAGTCAGTTGTTGTAATTTCGAATAAATTTCGGAATGGCAGTTCGAAAACTTAAGTCTAAGCGCTCACTTATAACTATTAGTTTTATGATTTTTAACTCAGTAATTCTTTTGTTTTGTTTTTAAAATAAAACGCGAGATCGAATGTAGGCGTATTCCGTTAGCTGTTACAATACAAAGCGACCTCAACACGCGACAATGACATCATCAACGCACACCTGTCTAGCTATGCAAGCAATACAGTCATTGTAAATATCACGAGTTATTATTCAGCGCAGTTGAACGAATGTTGTTCACGTGTACTGTTGCTGCTCTTATTCATCAAAAACGAAGATCCAACGTGGATTGAGTGTTACACGTATAGGCCTATAACGAAAGTGAACGTGGCATCGTCCATCTCGAGACAATGAATGTCTTCCTCTTCCTCACTCTCATCGTAACGGTGGTATGGTTCGAGGGCGGCGCAGTGCGGGCTATCCACTTGTGTTGGGACTGGAGCACCATATGCCAGAACGACGAGCACTGCGAACAGCGCCTACAGGTCGATCCTAACAACCCGGAAGAAAAAGCGAAGTATTACTGCGTCAGTGACGTCGAAAAAGCCTGCGGTCAACACTATTGCACCGACCAATACTGCTCCACTCTCGAAGATGAAAATGGCGAAATTATGGAACGCTTCTGTCAATACGCATCGCTCTAAGACAAATTATATACTAATTTTATAATAAATTATTTTAAATCTAACCGATCCGTGTAAAAAGATGCAATGCGAGTTGGTAGCTAGAGCTCAATTCAAACGCAGCTGTGACGTTATTACACTGTTTATACAAGGGGATGTGACGCTAACTATATTATGGCGTGAGATATGCATTAGCCATTAGTATTATACCACGCTCTTTTATTTAAACACTGAGCTGAAACTTTTTTCCGTCAGGGGACTTTTTTGAAACTTCTCGGTTGAATAACTCAAAAACTAAGCAAGATAGAGACTCACGGGCTGCGCCATCGTGTGAAAAAGACGGTCATTGCGTGTGGCGATACGTTCTGCGATGCCGACCATTGCAGTTCCGTTGAGTTACCCAACGACAAGACGGAATATGTCGGCCAAGATTCCTAAGCAAAACAATTATGTAGGTTAAAAGATATTATGGTAAATGTAGAACTGTTGCAATTTCGAATAAATTTTGCAATTGTAGATCGAAAACTAGTACATGTAGTAGGCTAGTAGTAAATAAATAGCCTACGCCCTACAGTAAGTTAATGATTTCGTAGCGATTTTTGAAATGGGAGGTTTACCGGGGATTGAGGGTCTTTAAAGAAATCTAAAAAAAAAAAAAATCATAAAAGAAAGAACCAATTTTAGCAAAAATAAAAAAAAAAGTTTTTAAAACAAATTTATAAAAAAAATCTTTAAACAATTTAAAAATAAAAACAACAAAATTAAAAAAGAAAAAAGCGATACCGTATGGTAGCCTCTTAAAATGTTTATAATTTGAAGGTAATAAATTTATATCTAAAAGATATAAATACTGTATAAGATAAGAAACACTATCGCATTTTTTTTAAATTTATTTATCAATGATAATAATTATTGTGATTGTTTTATGATTAAGGCAGGATACTAGTGCAATAATTGTAGTGGAACGAGATTATATTCTGTTAATAGACGATGGCGGCAGGTAAAAATACACGTAGTTCCAAAAAAATTAATAATAATATTTACTGCTAAGCATACTGTAATTAATTTGTGATTCTAAAACAGAATATTCGGACGTAAAGCTGGTGGGCGATGCGAGTGAGTTTCAGTGTGTCAGATGCGATCACCTGCTCTTTCAGCATTACATTTCTAATTGCGGACACGCCTTTTGCGTTAATTGCAAGCGAATATTGGACGATGGAAGTCAAAAATGGAAGTGTCCACGCTGCCAGGAATACATCAAAACCATTGTACTCGTATAAACACTATTAATCATTT
Organism: Polydesmus complanatus; assembly: GCA_034692225.1. Taxonomy (NCBI): domain Eukaryota; kingdom Metazoa; phylum Arthropoda; class Diplopoda; order Polydesmida; family Polydesmidae; genus Polydesmus; species Polydesmus complanatus. The sequence continues at coordinate 4,327 of JAQGAZ010003090.1, forward strand.
TTATGCCAAATTTAAATATTTTAACAAATCTATTACTAGTTGCAATAGTATAAAATATAATTTGGCTTACTTTTTATCGCTTACTAGTACATAATAAAAATTTCAATTTATTTATATTTATAAAGGATGTTCAAAACGAAGAATTTGATAGGAAATTTAAGGAAATGTCAGCCTACTGTCCGAATAAAAAATATGGTTGCTTATTTGTGGACCAACTAAAATCTATACAAGTTAGCGGAAACACATAAATTTATTACCATAAACTAAAATTTTTTGATTAGTTTTTAAAAGTAAATTTTATTTATTTATGTATTTATTTTTAAATCTAGAGCCATTTAAAAGACTGCGACTTTACTAGAGAGAAATGTCTGCCGACATTAATAGAAGATCAGGAAAATATGAGTATGGTAATATTTAAATACGATTAAAAGGTTTGTTAAAATGTGAATTAGCAAGGTTTAAAAACCCCGATTGTAGAGCGTTGAATATATGTTTGATATGAACGAAAAATTCCGCAAAGTATATGCAGAAATGAATGAAATGCGAGAGAAGATATTTCATCTCGAAAAGCCGGATAGAGCGAATGAAAATACCAGCAGCAGCCTTGAGACGCAATTGATAGATATAAAAAGTGTTGTTCACCAAGTAAAAGCAGATATGAAAGCGGAACTGAAAGGAATAAGGGAGGAATTAGATAAGATAAAAAGTTAAAATTTTATTTTTTTTACGATTAATTTTTATTATAGAAATTAATAGTAATTTTTTTTAAAAAACAAAGACGTAGATTTAGCATTAGAAGAGTGCAAGACGAAGTTGTCTTCCGAGTACAAAGGCCAATCTGATGCCGTGTATCGGCTGTTGGACTACAAAGAAGAAAAACTACTCAAAGCCATTGAACAAGTGAAAAAAGAATTTGGGGCAAATATAAGCGAATTACGAGCGGAAATCAAAGCGGAAGTTAACGAAAAATACCAAATTTTACTCAGTAAAAATAAAAATTTATCGAAAAAAATTGAGGTTTTGCAAGTTGGTTTAGCTCAACAAATTATTAAGGTAAAAATTTCAATATAAATTTCGAAATAAATAAGTACTGCTACCTAATAATTTTTTTTTATTACTGAAGATTGATCAATTAAATTCAATTCACGAAATCGAAAAAGTTAAGACAGTGAATGAGGGTTTGAAAAGCAACGTGCAGCAAATTGAGAATTCAATTAAAGATTTAGAAACAAAGATTAACAGAAGATTAGATGAGTTTGGTGTCTTGCAAAAGCAAGTAAATGAAAATAATATAAAAGTAAATATATTTAAAATTACCATTGTTTCATTTTATTTTTTTAATCTAATTTTATGAGTCAACAGGAACAAAGCTGGTCTACATTGCATAATATTAAATTAAATGAACAGGTAGATTTGGAAAAGTAGTTTTAGGTGTCAATATGCTTTAATTTGTTAAAAAAAAAATTTAGGACTTAATTATTTTCCAACATACTTTAAAACACACCAATGTAAGTAAATTGGGTCTATCCAATAATTAGACTCCTCAAAAAAGAAGCCTAAATATCCCAAATGAGCCCAATAATTATTCTTGAAACCGTTTGTGAATTTCCGCCGCCCAGTGTGGTCAATGCATTTGTGATGGTATTTTAAAAATTTTTGCTCGCATAACCAAAAAAGTAGCTGGTTTGAGATGGTGGTAATAGGCCATCTTTATCACCATTCAATGGGCAAACGTGAACTATAAAAGTTATGCCCCTTGTATATTATGTAATTTAACATATTACCAGTAATGCTTTATGGATAAAAACGCTTTTCCCAATCTATCTGTTCATGCGATATGAATATAGATTCTGGAATATGTTGGACGTGGAATAACCAACTTCGATATTGGATTAGCGCAAGCCTCGGAACCTGTAAATCCATCTAAGCATTATTTCGAGGTTAAAATTTTGGATCCAGGTGTGGACCAATATCCTTTTATATCAATTGGTTTGACGCACTTGGTGAGTTTCTAAACTATAAATTCGTTTAAAATTAATAATGTTTTTAATTACAGTATATGTACAGTATTTATTTTGATAATGTTTTGCATGATAGGATTATCCTAAAGGTCGTCATCCTGGGTGGAATTTGGGCTCAATAGGATACCATGGCGGTAAGAAAAATTAATGTGCTGAAAAAGAAATAATTATTGAAGTTCGAATGGAGCAATAAGCGGATAAGCTCATTTTTTTGCTTAGACAATCTTTTTTTTTTTTTTTTTTTTTTAATTTTTACTGTCCAATAAACCGCAGGGAAGACAGAGAAGCCCGAAGACTCAGAATGCTACCCTTTGTTAGTCAAAGAAGAGTAGGTAGTATCCAGGGCTTGAACCTGCGGAAACACCCTACTCCTTTCTCTTTTATCAATATAAATATTTTTTATGGACAGACTCTGAATATTATTATATTTCAGCTGTGGTTTTTAGTTTATATGTAAATTATTATAGACCTATTAGTGTCATTTATATTAGTAAACCAAGTGCACAATAATAGTTGAATTATTTATATCCCCTTCAAAGAACAACATTTTGAATCCCTTCTCATTTGATGAAAAAGATGACGCAAAAACTCATTTTTGCATGCAAATTTCACTCATTCAAGCTTCGACACATGGAAAATAAGTGAGGAAAAAACAATTTCAGTTTTAATTAAAAGAAAATGTGCGGGTAAAATGTTACGCGCTTATTGCTGCAAACTCCTCTTCAGTTTGTAAAATACTGTACATTACAAAAAAACAAACTTATTTTTACGTTAAACTTTACGAATGTTTATGATTGTTTTTGTTCATTTTTCAAGTTAGATGTTTACCAAAGAATTTATATGAATTAAATAATATTTAGTTACAGTATGTTCGTGAACTGTAGCATGTTCATACGTTAAGAGTCTGTTTATAAGTATACTAATGTGACTAGTAATTTTGTTAACGCACTATTTATTGTACAGTGCCTCATAAGAGATTTATGGTTAGGTTAGGCAAAAAAATAGACGTTATGACTTATAAACTTGCTAAGTTATCGAACATACTGTAACATAATACACTTATATTAAATAAGCAAAAAATAATTATGCATTTCAGATGATGGAAAGGTGTTTACTGAAACCGCATTCGGAGAACCTTTTGGTCCAAAATGTAAAAAAGGTTAATTGCCAGAATAATATATTATCTAAAAGTAATCAATAAAGTCTTAACAACAATTTGAAATCATTTTAACAGGTGATCGAATGGGGTGCGGAACTCTCTTTCCTCGGGATTTCCATACTAATTCCATGAATAGGAAAACAGTTCAAGTTAACTTCATTTCTATTTCTAACAAATTAAATTTCGTACTAATTCATTATTTTTTATTCATTTTCAAAAGGTATATTTTACTAGAAATAGCGAACATCTCGGTTATAGAACGGTAAATATTCCTCCCGGTGGTTTCTATCCAGCAGTAGGAATAAGATCCCTGGGTGTAAAGGTTCGAATAGATTTTCATGCACTTGCTCCAATAAACGTGTAATGTCGCCCTCAATTTTCAATTCCACCAGCTCGCATTATCAGTTTGCTTTATAAGGTTTGCTCTGAATATTGCCTACTTATGCATTACAAATTTTAAAAATTCAAAATAATATATAGGCCTAGATACGCTAACCGTAGTTGGATAAATTATTGTTATAATAATTATGGATTGGAACTTTAAACTTATTTTATTTTCTTTGATCAATAATTTCGAATTTTTAATTTTAAGTTAAATAATAATAATGAGTGGAAATAAAAAAAGGAGGAAACTTCTATCTATAGAAAAACTGAGCCATTTCTTTAAAAAAGTTGTGTTTCAGATAAATCACTAATGCTTCTCAGATGCGCTAACATCTCATATATTTCACTTAGACTTAAGCCACGCTTACTTCACTTTATATTTTCGCTTACAATAAGTGAAACGCGAATTCAAAAATAATGCAGGCGTGTAGCTAGTGTGCGAAATGAGATCAGCGCTTGTTTCAATAAAGAGCGTTCCCAATACGCAGCTATGACATCAGCAACACAACACACCTGTAAAATGTGGTACGTCGCTGTCTTTGTAAACATCACGAGTTATTTTTCAGCGCAGTTGAACGAATGTTGTTCACGTGTACTGTTGTTGCTGCTGCTCTTACTCATCGAAAACGAAGATCCAACGTGAATTATTGAAGCGTTACCTTACGTTGCGCGTATATTATAAGGAAAGTGAACGTGGCATCCTCCATCTCGAGACAATGAATGTCTTCCTCCTCCTCACCTTCATCATAACGGTGGTATGGTTCGAGGGCGGCGCAGTGCGGGCTATCCACTTGTGTTGGGACTGGAGCACCATATGCCAGAGCGACGAGCACTGCGAACAGCGCCTGCAGCTCGATCCTAACAACCCGGAAGAAAAAGCGAAGTATTACTGCGTCAGTGACGTCGAAAAAGCCTGCGGTCAACACTATTGCACCGACCAATACTGCTCCACTCTCGAAGATGAAAATGGCGAAATTATGGAACGCTTCTGTCAATACGCATTGCTCTAAGACAAATTATATACTAATTTTATAATAAATTATTTTAAATCTAACCGATCCGTGTAAAAAGATGCAAAGCGAGAGGTAGCTTGAGCGCAATTGAATCGCAGCTGTGACGTTATCACACTGTTTAAACAAGGGGATGTGACGCTAAAATAATTATTATGGCGTGAGATATGCATTAGCCAGTAATATTATACCACGCTCTTTTGTTTAAACACTGAAAATGAGAGCACACATCAATCGCATACTAATGCATTGAGGGGGAATTTTTATCATTCATCATAGTCGACGTTAAATGATGACGCACAGGGCGGTAGAAGGGGGGGGGGGGGAAGGAAAAAGGGACGGGGAGCGGTAGCCTGAAAGAGCGGGCGGAAAGAATGTGTTTAGGGACGGCAAAATTAAAACCAGTGTGTTAGAAATTGTTTTAAAAGTACATTTAAAGTACATCAAAAGTCCGTTGGTCGATATCTCATCGATTTCAAAAGTTATTTAGGTTTTATCGTTTGTGAGCTGAACTTTCACTCCGTCAGAGGGCTTTTTTGAAACTTCTCGTGCTCATAACTCAAAAACTAAAAAAGATAGAGACTTGTAAGTTGCGCTATTGTGTAGAGCAGGTCATTTTACTTTTAAAAAAAAAGTTTCATCAAAAGCGGATTGCTCGTTTTCGCGTTCTAAGGGGTTGAAAAATCGAAATTCCCATTTGATTAAAACTCAGAAATCCACTCAAAAACAAAGTGTGTTGGAAATTTTTTAAAAGTGACTTTTTAGATGTAAAATGACCTCAGGAACACGATTCTGGGGTCCATGAGTCTCTATCCTATTAATTTAACATGTTTTTTGAATGTTTTTTTGTTTTTCAGCTGAAACCTCAAATCGAAAGTGCTCTATTTAACATTTCGCAGCCTTATAACTCATAAACTAAAAGAGATAAAGACTTGTGGCTTTCAACATCGTGTAGGGGAGGTCATCTTACATTCCCTTATAAATGTTTACGCAAATGAAAGCACATAATTCTTATTGTCGCGTACCAAAAACAAATAAAAATAACGTTAAGAAATTGTTTCTTGACTTACAATGCAATTTTACTGCTGTTGGTTATTTATATGCAGGTGTATTCGTTTGTGTCTTCGATCTCAGAGCGATATTTTCGTTCGACTTGCTTGGTTCATATTGCCGTACTTAGTCCCGGACAGAACTCGCGAGCGAGACAATGAGAGCGAAGAGGAGAAAGACAAGCTTAGTCATGGCTAAACTCATGTTTTAAGTTTGGGTTTAACGTAATCCGCATTTCAAGCAGTTTCTAATGGAGAAAGTGGCGTGATCATAGATGACACTGATGAATGAAATGACAACACTATCTAGACAGTATGGAAATTCTGTGTATTCTTCCCGCAAATTGTCAGTTTTGATGAATGAGATATCGATGGGGAAAAATGACATATTGATTGATTTGCCGGAGTCTAGACAAAGCATCATCACTCTTCATCAAAGTGATTAATTACAATTAAAGTCTTCTTTTAAGCCGAACTTCTGTACTCTTTCCATTCCAAAACATCGTTCATTTCATAATGATCCGAGCCCCGATGATCCTCTTCGCGTTATCTTGTGTGTGGCCACATAACCTGGCCCTGCCAGATGGCATGCACTACTGCGTAATGAACGGCGAATGGGTATGCTCCAAGGATACCTGGTGCAGCTACGTGGAGGATGAAGTTGGAGATGACGAGTACGTATGCCTGAACAACACCGTAGCCAACTGCAACATTTAAAAGTTTAAAAACAATTACGCTTTTTTAAACCGCCTTTTTATAACAAACACACATCTGGTGTATTGTACGCAGAAATGTATTGTATGTCTCGCTTCAGATCGATGATGAACGTATCTTTCGATTTTTGAGCGGCAGCTGATTGAGCGTGACCTACAGATGGCATTCCCATAGAAATCGCTTCCTTTTGAGAGATGAACGGAGCTAAAATCGTCTGCCTTTGATCTACAAAGTATAAGAGCGGATACTCCGCAGCTGAACGGATCAAAGGTAACCATGCCATTCTACATGACACTGCTCTGGCTGCTAATACTCAATGACGTCATCTGGACATCCGCTAATAGCAATGTAGTAGGCCTAATTATTATTTTTCTTTTTTAAAATATTTAAGCTAATAAAATAAATATTATTTAGAAGAAGAAACCTTCACTTCCATCATGGCCCTTTCAATTGTGGCCCAAAGGGATAGTGCGATACAAGTTTGAACCAAAAAACAGTTTTAGTAAGTTTTAAAATTTTTTCGTTATTTCGATTAGTAATTAATTAATTATTATTATTATTTTTTTTGATTGATTTTCTTGTACATAATTATTTAGATTCGAGTGAACTGGCAATGATAAAGACGTGCATGAAATCAATCGAAAAAAACACGTGCATTCGGTTTATAGAGAAAAGTAATTTGTCAAAAGGACTGGTTAAAATTTTCCAAGATAAAACGTAAATAAAATTTATGGGAAATAATTTAAATTTTATTTCCTAAAAAAAAAAAAAAAAAAAAAAAATAGTGTAACCAAATTAAATTTTTAATTTAAAAGTAATTAAAAAAAAAAAAAATAACGAAACATTTCCGACGAAAAGTTCAATTGTTTATTTGGCCAGGTCCAACGTATGCGGTTGGGCTGACGTAGGCTACAGACCCAATGGGAAGGGTCGACTCTCTATCACATGCATGGCCCCTTTTGTCTTCTACCACGAAATGATGCACACCTTAGGTGAATCCGTCGTGGAACTACAGTACTCGATTTAATTTAACTTCTCATAATTATTATTACTTAGGTTTCGATCACAAGGACATGCACTCCAATCAAACCGATTATTGCGGGAAATACGGACTTAAACGCGATGAAAAATTAGGTAATTAATTTTTAACTTATTAGTTTGCTCTCGTGATAACATTGAAGTAGGTTTAGGTAAGTCTGTTAAAGCGGTCGATTGCGCTAAACTCCTCAACAGAGAAAAACCTTCGGAAGCAATTAGTCAGAAATTCGTTAAAAAGATCAACAGTCTCTACTGTTGCAAGAAAAAGAGCGGAAGTAGACGAAATAGGGATGGAGAATTATCATTTGTTTCCTCTAACGTTGAACCGGAAGTTAAGAGCTTAGACGAATCAGAACCTGAAATGGAATCGTCCATTTTATATCGGTCGAACGTTAATGCAATTGACTATAACAACAACAATCCGACAGTTGATCGTTCTAAACCGGAAATGGAGCGCATTTTAGGTTCCATTTTTTCCGAGACCCAGAAAGGACAAAGTGACCTAACGGGCCTTCTCAACCAACTAGGGTCCAAAGTGACCAACCTTGGCCAAAGTGGTCCGATGAAGCAAATGAAAAAGCCTATGAAAGATGTGTTGGGTAAAATGGAAAACTTGGAGCAGAATTTGCCTATGGTAGACTTTGTTAGCGGCGTAGATGGCCACCGGAAGCAGCATAGCACTGACCATCACACCTTGGAGCATAAGTTGATGAGTTTGCTCAACAACAACAATAACAACATAAGCCCAGTCGAAAGTGAAGCGGACAACTTGATCAACTTGTTGAGTAGCAAAATGCCCTTACAGCATCATCAAGATGGTCACCGGAAGTACGTGAGCCAGGACGAGGCCATGCGGGAAGTGCTGGCTCAGTACGTCAACAGAATAACCAATTCCAAGCAAAACTACGCCCACCACGCATTCGGCTCTTTGAATGGAAGTGGAGGAGGACAAGGACAGAGGAAATGCGAAATGATTATTAAGCTGCTGCTGGAGGCGTTGAGGGAGAAGAGAGGCCAAGCCGGAAACCAAGATTATCTATTGCAGTCTTTAGCTGGGCTCATGTAAATTACTCGCCTAATTATAATTATCGTCTAATTAGTTACAGTATTTTATGATTAAACAATTTCGTTATACCGAAAAATGCAGTGAATTTCGTTGTATTGAAAAATATGTCATCTTTATACAGTCCCCTGTTTTTTCAGGGATATTTCGTTAAGCTGATAATAAATAATTATTTTCGCTGCAATAAATATTTTTATTGTTGAAGCGAATTTCTTTGTATCGATAATTTCATTGTACTCAATACACTAATTTTACTTTGTGAGGAAAATGAACAATAACGTTTTTCTTACCTTTTCGATGGTCAAAAAACCCTCTGTCAATATTAATATAGAGTCTGCGCTAGTTGAAAAATGGTTTACGGGTGTAACTTTGAATAATAATTAACTGATTCACTTCCGGTAGATGTAAAGTAAATGGATGATCCGATGGGTAATAATTCATGAGCAATGGTGAGACGAAGCACTAACAAAATAAACACGTTTCCAGATGAACAATCAACTGGATTGTTTTTTAAAAATAACAAGATTTGGACTTTGACCACGTGGAAAGTGGTTTCGTCTCAAATGATGACGTCAACGCCTCAAGCAATTTCATCCCCTGAATGCGTGACCCGTCAATTGGCCGAAAACAAAAACGCCGAAGTCAATTGGCCGCGGTCAATTGGCCGAAGTTAAATTCGCC
>JAQGAZ010003091.1:0-13439 GCA_034692225.1 Polydesmus complanatus
CTTTTTTCAATTGAAAGCTAACGGAGTATTATGCTGTGATGCCTGCGTTTGACATTTTAATAATTATTTTACTTCTTTTTCGAGAATAATTGTTATTTTTGTAAATAAGAAGTTTGGTTGAAGAAAAATAATTTCGTTTTAGTAAGACTTTTAAGGGATAATAGTTCGATGAAATTTAATTAAGATGAAAGCATTTTTACGAAATTTAGGTTTTTCACGATATTATGCTATCGTGTTTTGGTACCGTATGCACAAAAACTTTTCTTTTAAGCGTCAATGAACGGGTGTTGAATATTTTTAACTGTATAATTGTAGTGTATTACTAGATTTAAAACACAATTACAAATTTAATAAGACGGGAAAATAATAGTCTTAAATTTACGAAAGTTATACACGCTTAAGTTTGGTACCAGCAATACTGCAGTACTGCACCGTCATAAAATATACGAGTAATAATGATTAAAAATTTTGGTTCCGGTTCACACTCATTCTTTTTTTTTTTTATTTATTTTATTTGGCTAGCCAGGAGTGTCTAAATTTCTGAAGCATTATTCAGTATAAGGGGATGGGCCATTTATCATAAGAAATGAATGTCTACTTGTAATTACACCCAGACTTAGTTTTTTATCTTTTCGTTATTGCCGTTCTATTCAATTATCTCTAAATACCGTTTTGCGTCCTTGTGCTTTTGAAGCTGTGTCTTTAAAAGACTTTAATTAACTTTTATCTAAACATAAAAGGCGGATTTTTTTTTAAAAAAAAATTATGTGATCTATATTTTTATTAATATTTTTAATTATTATAGACCTTACCGGTAATTAAAATTATTCATGAGTGTAAAAAGGAAACCTTTTGCGGGAAAATGATATTGCGGTAACGTATCTTCGATGGTTACATGTTTTACTTTAGCAAATTAGTTATTAACTTTGCATCTTGTTTTTTTTTTGTTTTTTGAGAAATTTAATATGAAGCAAAGCGAGGTCTAGATAAATTATAAATAAAACTTTTTTTTATTCATAAAAAAAAAAAATTAGAAATAAAATAAACTTTTTTTTTACGGGAATTAAATTTTTATTTAAATTAGTTTGTCGTTAAAATCAAATAATTGATTAAACCGGAGCTTGGGAGTTTAATGGCAGACCAATATCAAAGTGTGAATTTTTCAGTGTGTCACTCGTTCTATACTTTTTGTTGGGTTGAATACATTGTAATGTAAAAGTAGGCGCATAATTTCGACTTGTCGCCTTTAAGATTTCACTTGGCGTCTTTTTCTCACCGCCGATCGTTCGTTTGTGCCTCTCCAATCTAAATCCCCCGTTTGCGAGTATGAAAATAATTTATGTTAATCTCCTAAAAATCGCACTGTATAAACAAAACTATGTCTCTTGCACTTGTAAGTGCATATAGTGAGTGCGTTGTATGACGTCTTCATCTACAGTTCCAAATAAGACATTAATATCGTGTGTGGGTATTATAAATCTCTAGGAAAAGAAATAATTTTTTTTCTCCTTCTCTCTCTCTCTCTCTCTTCCTTTTTTCGCTCTCTCCGCCATCTAATTTTCCCCAGTTTTTTTTTTATATTTAGGATTCACTATTTTTTTTTTACTCAGACATATCGTAAAAAGTTGATATATTTTAAGTGAAATTTAATGACATCACATTTTGCGCTTGGCGTGGGCGATACGCGTATAAATAAACAACGAACAATGCTTCAGTTTGAAAACTTGGAATGTGATTTTGAAAGGGAGAAGAAGTTCGAAAAAGAGAGAGAGAGAAAAAAAAAGAAGAAAGTCTGCGTATAAGATACGAGGTTTAAGTTGGAAGCCTCTGATCAGCTGTAACCATGACAAAACCGGGATACAATAGCTGCGTATCAAAAAGCTCGTGTTTTACGACAAATGATTGATCTACATTACATTACAACGGTCGAAGAAGAAAATTTGTAAGAAATAAAGCGTTGTTAAAGGCGGAGAAGAAGGAATCTCCACCACGAAACGAGTACACGAGCTATGGCATTGAGGTTCGGGATTTTTCCTCCTATATTATTTTCAGATGAAAGAAGCGAAGGATCGAATTCCACTCGTACGTGAACGTGAAATAATGATTCTCATTGTATGCGATGCAGATGCAATTTTTCTAGACATTGGGTTGGAGATGAAGGAAAGAACATAGTCGTATTATGTACCTTTTACATGGAGCTCATTAAAGACGCACAACGGAGAAGCGGCGTTTACCATGGCGTTTAGTGAAGGGGAAAAGGGTAGAGAGTGAGAGATAGAGAGGAGGAACAGCGTGATTCCAGCATCCAGCTAATGATTTATTATTTTTTTCTATTTTCTTTTATGATCTTATTTGAGGCGGAACGTCGTTCGACATCTGTGTAAAACGCGTGGTAAAGCTATTGTATTGCTATTTATTTGGAAGGGATTTCTACTTAAACCAAAGGCACTACTACTACTCTCGACTGCAGCGTTTTAACATTTTCTTTTTTTTTTTTTATTATTATTATTTATCAGCCACTCTTACATTTGTTAGCATCTAAATTGTACTTTTTTGTTAACAATTGTTTTGAAAAATAAATGCTCTTTTCAACGATGGTTTGTCGGCGAATAAATTTAAATACATATTTACTCGCCGTCGCTTTCTTTTCTTTTCTTTTTTCTTTCTTTTTTCAACGTCGGCTTTTATAAGAACTTCGTAAAGATGTCAACCAAACTTGAAAATGTAAATAAATGCAAAAGTCCTTAAGGGCGAAACTCAATTGCATCATTCTTTTTTTCTTATTTTTTTTAACTTTACAAATTTTATTAAATACGGCCATTTTTATCTTTTTGAATTCACTGCTAAAACATTAGTTGTAATAAATAGGTTTTTTTAAATGGTGGTTCTTTTCTACTGTATGTGGGAATGAAAGAGTATCGTGTTTTTAAAAATAAATTTTTTTAAAGCCGTTGCTATTTTGCTACAATTTTATTATTATTTTTATAAAATAACTTTTGCATGTTAAACAGTTTTTTTAAAACACAGTTGAACGTGGTTTTAGCGTCTTCAGATATAACGTTACCTCGGATTTAATACCGTAGAAATTTTGCGGTCGAGTTTTTTTTTTTTTTTGCGAAGTCTACTTTTTAAATCGTTAAGAGTTTAGAATTTATTTATTCATTTACATCAGTGCAATAATGAAGTTCAAATTTTGACGACATACTGTAAGAAGTACGGAGTATATTTCAGCTTAACAGTGGGAAAAAAGCTCTTCTACAAAATCCCTAACGTCATTTTACAAGATTAAAAAATTGTCATTGAAATATTTAACCAAATTTAATGACTGTAGAAATATCGTGAAATATAATGCAATTTTAGACTATTTTTTAACGTTTTCTTCTTTTAAAAATAAAAAAAAAAAGCTTTTAAAAGTCTAGATAAATACTGTATATAAAAATCAAATTTAGTATAGAAAAAATTGTTTCTACGAGTATATTATATAAATGGATGCTTACTATTGTATTCGGAGTATAATTTTACTAATAACGTATGGCTTTTAGAAATCCATCACTCGCTGACAAAATTAATGTTGCACTCTTGAAATTGCGTCTTAAATTACGGGTTTCTTTCGTTATAACCAAGTTCTATTGTATAAGTAAATTATTGTAGCATTTATTTATTTAAATGCTTGCATGGTCTTTAAAATTTGAAACTGTATTGCAGTTTACAAAATGTTAAATTTTTGGATTTGGTCGTTAGAAAATGAGTAATTATTGATTTTATAATACGATAATTATTCAATATGAAAGTTTGGTATAAAAAAAAAAAAAAAAAAGAAAAGAACTAATGTCATCGATTTAGTATGGGTTTTGCGTCGAAACGCTTAGAAAAGTGACACGCATGCTAAATTGTGAATAAGTGACATGTATTAGTTCGTCACGAGTGAAAGTAGTGGTTGAAAGGTGCATGAAATTAGCTGTCGCTTAAAAAGGGGCGCGAGCTATTAGAGAAAAACAGGTTATCTAGTTGGATATAGGCAACAACGCCACAGTACCTTCAGCCATCGATCAACATCTCTGGAGATGCGGATCCAAATAACACATCATTGTGCATTAAACTCAGATGTTGATTCGATTGTGAACGTGCACGGTCGTTAACGAAGACGTGACAGGGGAATTGATTGATATAAATTTGTTAGTGAACTGTGGTCAAAGTACTCTTCTCTACCATCCCTTCTTCTCGTTTTCCTTTTTCCTCCCAGCTTCCATCCATATTTCACTTACGGAAAATCTTCGCTCACATTGCTACTTTTACCGATTAAATATTTGACGAAGGGTTTAAGACAGCCAAGTTAGATGGAAACATTACCGACGATCGTCAAAATACTACCGTCATTGTTCAGATTAATTGGATTTTTATAAAAGATTGTTTTATTTTCAACGTAACGTTTTTTGTTTTGTTTTGTTTTTTGCATACAAGTTTCTAAAGATGGATTTTAAGGAAATTGTTCTTAATAGAAATACTGTATATGTTGGGTTTGATTTATAATTAGCTAGCAATAATGTTTAAACCCAATGCCGAATTAGATATAGTAGTAGATTGATTGTAGCATTTCGGTTTAATTCATATTCTAGGGACGGCCAACACAGCAAGAAAGCAAAAACGAGTTAATTTTATTTAAAAAAAAATCGCGCCTCGCAATCTCGGTATTTCAAACTCATCTTAATTTGCTATTTCCAGCGCCGGCCAAAAAAAAAAGCTTAGTTTCAGGGTGGAAAATTTAGAAATTTGCTCATGCTTCGAACCCGTATCATGCAAAATCTAGGATCTCTTGGTAACATTAAATTTTGCTATAGGCCTCGCGCTGACTTAATCCGGCGCTGTTATAACCATGAAGTAACTTGCGATTTTATTAAATAATTACCGTAATTATTTTTTTAAGTTTGGCCCTCAATAGTTTAAGCTATATTGCGTTCTGTTTATTAATACAATCATGTACTCTTCAAGTAAACACTGATAAGTAATTAATTTTAATTACTCTACTGCATTTCTATGGGGAATTCGTGCAAAGTTACATAAAATGCTCATTTTATTTTAATATATCTGGCAACTAATTAATTATTAAGATGGGGTTTTTTTAAATAAGGAACTTGTCTTTTTAAATGTTTTTATTACAGTTTTTTATTTTAATTTTACGTTTACTTTTAATAGATTTTGTGTGCGTGTATGAGAGTATATTTTTTATGTGGAAGTTTAACATAAAATATTTTATTATCTGTTATCTCGTCTATTCAATTTGAGTTTGTTAAAAGAAATCTTAAAATTTTATATTTATTAAGAGTTGGGCTTTTTGTTTTTAATTAAAACTCGGTTTTGCAAATCTTCTACTTGCTATCAAATCAAATCCAATTTTTTGAATCTTCCGTTTATTTATTTACAGTATTTTATTTTATTTTTTTGTTTTAAATTTTATTATTTTGTGAAAGCTAACTTCGCAACTTAGATAAGTACTGCAGTATGCTGCCTTTTTATAATCTAACTTACTTTATAAACTTTTAATTTGTCGTCAAAAATTTGGAGGGTTATTTGAAACACGCTATAATATGTGAAATAAAAGTCAAGTTGCGAGGGTGGAAGCCAACGGATATTTGATTGATGACGTTATTTTTGGTTGCCGAGGAGAGAAAGTGTAGTACGGACTTTAGATTTCAACAATGAAGGTTTTTGGGGTTATTGCAAAGCATTTTCCGGCTGGTTAACTATCAGTCGATTATTCGATGAGGTTTGACGCGTTTTTGACTCTTTTCTTTCTATCTACATCTATCTCTCTATCTATCGTAGCGACGTAACGTAAACCCATCGGGATGCTATCCTACCGTTAGCGTACCTGTGGAATATTTCCGCTCTACTGCACTCTATCTCTCTTCTTTCCTCTATCTCCAATCATTTTATTCGCTCGCACACCTACTACTATTGTTATGATAATAAATGTTTGGACACGAAAATTCGATTTACAGCCGCAAGTTCTCTACACTACACGCTTTTCCATCTCCGACAATTGCATTTTTCAAGTCATGCAAATTATTGCCATTTCCATTAACGAGTTTACTTTTTGAGTGCGCTAAGTAGGCCAACGCTTCGCTCCCCCAACACTTTTTTACTATTATTATTCCGTGCATTAAGCGAGAGAATATTCAAATAAACGCTCCATCTCCCGGACATTGCATTTTCATTTTTGCACACATTTTTCAGTTTTCTCTCTCGCTTTCCTCTCTTCCGGCTCCGAAATTAGCTTAGGGAACGTTCCCATTTCGCGAGCTAGGCGATTCACTTTAAATTTGACCATACTGTATAATTATAATGAAACAATGATTAATTTTCACAATATGTTTTACGGTATAATTAAAAAAAAAATTAAAGGAGGGGGGGGGGGGGGAGAGATTTATTTAATTACATGTAATTGCAATTGCGTTTTCAAACCATGTTGATGTCAGTTAGGTATTAAATTTGAATTTTCATCCACAAATACTATTTTAAAATTTTATTTTTAGATTTTTTATTCAAATTTCCCAACTGTGTCGCGTATTTTACGATTGTTCCCCCGAGCATAATATTCCCTTTAAAACATGTCATCTTTAAAATTTAAGTCGGAGGCTCGGCGCGAATTTGGACGGTGGCTAGGTTAAAGAGATGTGAAAGTTGTGTCGCTCATATGTATGGATATGTTGTAGCCAAATGTCGCACTCGGTCTATAGAAAAAGAGAAGGGGTTGCATGTGTAGTAGTTGTGTAGACGACGTAGGCAGATTGAAAAATCAATAACGCACTTGAAAACCAAGCAGGCAGCCAATTCAAAAAGATATGGCGCATTTTATGACGTCTAGCTGCCGCTACTGTTGCCGTTGCTGCCGTACCGTGTCGCTGCGTGCCGTGCCCACCATACAATTGGTTTACAAACGGCGCGCACAACTATAGAAGTACCGCTGCCACCACCACTACTACTGCACTTCGTCGTCTGTAGCTACATTTGCTAAGAAACGAATTGTGGATAAAAGGGGTGGGGGGGGAGGGTTGGAAACGTGAGGGTATGTATGTGAGGGTGGAACGTATGAAAGTTGCAATATACTTGCGCGACTGATCGGATGAAACGTTGAGATATGCGAGAACATATTTTTTTTTTTCTATCTCTTTCTTCTTTTTTTTTTTTTTTTTTTTTAGGTTTACTTTTCTTTTTTCCATTTCTAGAAAACATGACGTACTTTTGTTTATTATCGAAAGTGTATTTAACATTTTCGTTTGACTAGCAAGTTTGAGGGTAACGATAGAAACAATCTTCTATGTTGCGTGAAATGCAATAATAGAGCAGTGGAAATCTATAGCGCACAACGAAATCGTCTCGTTGGTTGTCGCTGGAAACTTAATAACCATATCCGACAACTTATTTTGCCATATTTATCTTAATAATATGGGCAAGGTTTTTAACTTTTACGAATGCAATTTTCGAATCGATGAATGAGAAGAACAAAATTTCATAGCGTGCTTGTAGTAAAAAAAATAAAATAATAATAATACCGGTAATTCAAATTTTAAAAGTTTTAAAATTGGAAGGTTTTTTTTAAAAAAAAAAAAAAAAACATTTATTGGGTAAAAGCTTTAAAAAAAAAATTATTATAAATAAATGCTGGCTTTCCTTGTTGTTTATACTGTAATATTAATTTGATGATTCATCTGATGAGCAAAAACAAGGGATTAGACCATTGCAGTTGAAAATTTGATGGTGCATTTAGTTGCGTTCCCATGACAAAAGTGATTACAAGATTATAATCCGCATTCAGTCGACTGTCTGTTCGATATCAACCTATCATGAACATAAAAATAACCCTTAGTCTTTTAGTTGACCTAAATACGAATTAAAAAAATGTTAAAAATTTACTTCTAATAGTGAGTTAAAAAAAAAAAAAAAGATAAACGAGTACAGTATAATGTATAAAATAGAATAACACTCGTACATTGTAAGTTAACTTTTTTTTTTTTTTGCTTGAAAGAACGTTTAATTTGGCTTTTCAATAATTATTTGCTATAAATTTAATAATAAAGGTCGTCATAGCAAAACATTTTGGTCCGTAAGTCGAAACAGTGCCATAATAATTTGTAAAGGCCGTTCTAGCAAAACGTCGTAGAGGTGTAACTGTTTTGCTATACATGTACCGTACTGTATTTTTAGTTATCAATTAATTACTTTTGATTAATTGCCGAAACTTTAGTTATTTTACTCTCGTTTCCCTACCGCCTCCAGACAGCTAATGCATATTATTGTGTATACTGTTCAATTATTATTTTTTCTTTCATTTTAACATGCAGTTTTTCCACTCGTCTTAGAGACATATTTTAATATAATCATAAACGAAAATGATCCTTCTTAAACAAACATTTTTTTTTGTCTTCTCCTCCTACTTCCGATCATCGACGCGCAAATACGCTATCTAATGCATAAAGTTTATTAGATGCGTTACATTATATTACGTATGGATTGATGGAATCGTGCAGTGCCACACATGCGACGGATATACATTTACGAATGTTAATGCGAACATAAAAAAAAAAATTCTAGGATCACTTTTTTTTAAACAGCTTTTTAACGTAGGTGTAGACCCGCTTATTATGTATGCGCAATGCGTCTATACGCCAGCGATTACATATCAAGTGAGTTTTTATTCAGTCCATTATGTTGAGAAAGCTTTGTATGCGTATTTAAACACACCGTTATCTTCACTCTAACGGTTTCACCTTGGTATCGAGCGAATTTCAGCGAACAAATTTCGCTACAAAATTAGACAATAAATAAAGGCAAGGGTGGTGTGTGTGAGGGTAAAGTTTTGGGTGTATACCGAACGAGTCTATAAGGAAAAAAAAAAAGGCGTTAGTATTTTTTTCGACGCTCAAGTAGCTCCATATTTAGACAACACTATGTGTGTGTAATAATCGTTACTATATGTTCATTAGCTACGGTTGGCGCCGTCTTATAAAATACTTATTCCCATTGATATCAAACGACAGTAAAATTTATCCAACTTCTCTTTAGGACTTCAGATAACGTTTACGGCCTTTTTCAAACTTTATCATTTGCGGTGCTTTGCTCACATATTGATTTTTTTTCTCTTCTCTTTCTTAATGCTGTATATTGCGCTCTCTCTGCGCCGTTTTTACAGTGGGTTATATCGAGAGATGAAAATTAATAATAATGTTGGTGTGGAAATTTAGGGTGACCAATATGAAAACCGCAAACACAAGCCATTTGGTTAATTATATATTTTACGTTACGCACGCGTAATTAATTGCGATATTAATTATGAAAATTTGTAAAGATTTAATAGCGGTGGGGACAATGTGTTGGCGAATTATATGGTAAACCTCTTTAATTGAGTTTTTTTTTTTTTAAATATTAAATTGGAATTAGGTCTACATGTAGAGTCTAGACTGTATTGTGTAATAATTATATTACCGTATGTTAAAGTTAAATTAAGTCAAATTAAAAAGTTAAGAGAAATTCAGAAAATACCCCAGATACCGGGCATTCTTATTTTTAAGGTCGTTAATTTTAAAATATTAAATTGAGGTTTTGCAGCGCGGATAAATCATTAGATTTAAAATTTGCGAGTGAAAGTTGCTATGCTATTGCTATCTAAGGTTTGATTCATTCAATTCATTTTCAATATGAAACTTTTCAAACCCATAAACAACTTTTAAAAATGAACAATATAGTTTTTTTTCGAGTACAATTTTCGATTATTTTTATGTTATTCTTGTAAAAATAACATTATTCACCCACATTGTTATTATTATCATCTCTCGAGGGTTTTTGGAATCCGTAATACTACCGGTGTAAATCTGGTTGCAAATTCTGGGAATATTTTTTTATTTGTCCTTAAAAGTAAACATATAAAAGTATTGTGTATTATTTTATTCCGAGAAATTCAGTGTTGGTTTATTTGGTTATAGTGTTGGCCTCAACAGACATTGAGCTCCAATAAAGATTTTGCAAGGCGCTCTGTTGTGTATCGTAAACACTTGCATGCACACTCGGGACTCACTCGCTTTTTGTCGCCGAATTTGTTTTTATCTTGGTGAAGACTAGGCATTCATTTTGGTCAATGTTATCGCTCGAGGTTACACTTCTTTGACTTTGTCACTTGAGAACAACTGCTCCAGGTGGAACGATCGTTTCTAAGCGGCTTCTAACATTCTAAATTTTGAAACTTAATTTCCTACGTGACGTCGGAATTACGAAAACTAATGAGACTGGAAGTTTATGTTGCTTAAACAATAAAAAAGACATTTGAAAACCCGGCATTGTTTATAAAGTTTCCCAGTTTTGTGATGTAAAACATTGGCTGATAGGCGCACTTTCTACAGACATGTTTTAAGCAACAACAACAACAACAAAAAAAAAAAAAAAAAGCTTGAAAGAAAACGAAAAAAGAAAGAAAAATAGGAAATGGGTTCTAAATGGTGTGCTCAAATGAAATGTGCTGACGTAGTCGGCGCATCATTCTAGTCTGTGAACGAGCGCGAAATGGTTCTTTCGTGCAGCCATCGGAACCAATGGAAAGCGTTGGTATGGAGATTTACTAGAACCTCGATTTACCGCTCTTCTTTTGTTTATCAGCTTCTTTTGTGTTATATTTAATTTTTTTTTATAAATTAAACGAAGTAATATAAATGGCAATCTTTTCTTGTAATAATATTTTATAATTATTATTTTTAAAACACATTTAACTTAATGTATCATTGAAAAATTTAATACAGTACTCTGTAATTGTTTTATTTTTTACTAAATTATTTTACGAAAGTACATTTTCGAGCATATTTTTAAGGAATTTCAGAAAATTCGTTAATAGTTTAAAATTTGTATGTCGTAACGCAATAATATGACATAATATTTGATTTAAAGAGCACATCAAAAATAATAAAATTCGGTTTTGTAAGAAGCGTAAAAAATTAATTAAATTAGCCATTAAATTAGATAATGGAATTTATTTAAGTAGTCTACACTGTAATTATGATTTTATCAGTATTATTTTACGGCATTAATCTTTACTTTTTTCAACTTTTGTACTTACATTAGCCTTCCGTAATTCGTTTTATCAAATAATGCTGGTATTTTTAAATTTTGAAAATACCAAAATTATTTTATTTCATCGTAGTTTAAGTCGTCTTTGCTTTAGGTATTACTGTATTTCCAATTTGTTTTAATAGGCAAAATATAATGGAAAGAAATAAATGCTTTAAAGCATGCATGAATGCTAGTTATAATTATGACAGTCAAACATTTTAGAGCCATCGAATAAAAGTTCAAGCAAACGTTAATAAAATTGGTGAAAAGAAATTTTTATTAGAATTAAGCGATCGGCGTTGATCAAATGAAAACATTCGCGTTTGGTAATAATAAAAATAATATTTTGTTTAATTTTTCGTCATGTCAAATCTATTGCAGACGCAATTATTTTGACGCCGGCTTTTTTCGGGTTAATATTGATTAAAAAAGGAATGTGAATTGCAAAGCACACGTAGACAGACTATATTATCCTGAAGGTTTGTTTTTATGTTTTATCATTTTGTATTAAATCTAATTTAATGTTCGTCATGAAGGATGCGTGTTTGCGCTAAACTAAAGCAAATGGGATTTTGAAGCTCTAGTTTTCGTTGTGGATCAAGAGCAGTGAAATAGGCCGGAAAAAATGACGATTTTTTTTTTCTTCTTCCTCTCTTTATTTTATTTTTTTTTTCTTTTTCTCTTCAGTTTTTCAATTGACTTCAGAATAAGTGCGAGGTTTTATATCGCGCCTCAATTTAATTCCAATTTTAGAGTAAAATTCAGTTGAGGATTAGAAGAAATTGCTATCGCAAATGCGATTGTTTTTCGTTTTCGATTGGAGGATTAATTTTCTCTTCCATCTATCTGTCGGATTTGGTTAAAAATAAAAAGGGAAAAAGGTTATGACCCCATCTTTCCTCTCTCTCTCTCGGCTTTTCTCCACATCCAATCTCACCCCACTTTTGCTTTCATAACCTTTTCGAAAACGCCTAATTCTGCTTTTAGTTAAATTGGCATTTGCAATTTTGAACACAAATTAATCGACTTGCTGGAGGAAGCTAAGTACAGTATGCTGTATACCGTATTTTTAAATTCCGGAATTTCCGTGCAAATGATTATTTAACGTTCTTGTCATGCTTTATCATTTTCTTTGGTAAAACACGCGGCTTGTTCTAATTTATGTGTTGTAAGGGCACACGCGCCATTCAGTAAACGAAGATTATTTTGATCGATAAAAGGTTAGACAACAACATAGACGGTAGCATCGAATTGAATTAGTTCCGAGGAAGCCGGCTTCATTGGAGAATTGATTAGGGATTTTAAATTTGAAGATCTATTTTGCATTTACATTAATTTTCTTTTGTGCGTTACAAATTTGAGTAAATGCATTTGTGATTGCTTTTCAAGGAAAGGTTTTTTTTTTTTATGCCAATCAAAAGTGAATTTTTTTTTTTGCGGCGCTTTATAACGCGAGTACGGTACTCTGAAAATGCAAAACAATTTATAGCCTTCTTTTAAAAACAAATTAGACTATCACGAAAAGTTTTATTCGTTTTCAATTTAAATGATATGCCAGTCGGTTAAATCCAGACTTGTATTGAAATAAATTGATACCGGTACTCAATCTTTTTCCTTCTTTTTTTTTTAAAAGAAAAACTGATGGACTCGTTTAATTTTTTGAAACTTTACTGCAGTTAGCTCATTTACTTTTATATTTTTCAATATTATACTGTAACTGGTATGAGCTACATTCAGTAAGTTAAGGAAAAAACAAAAGACTAGTTAATACAAATTGAAAAGCTAACGTAAAAAATGAAATCTATAGCCCATTTGATTTTAATTTTTTTTTTAAATTTCGGACCGAGTTAGTATCCCAATTAAATCTAGTAAATGAGAATTCCTAAATTTTGCTCAAGTATTTTCAAAAGTTTAATTTACAAGGGATTAAGAGGGCCTTTTAATCAGAAATTCCTAGTAGGGTGCTAATTAAAAATAATGCAGAGTAAAAATCTAAGGCCAAAAAACAAGACCATTGGTCACTCTGACCAATTTGCATTTTTTACACTACAAATAAAAATCAAACTTATTATTAAATTTTTTTATACCAGTAATTAAAATTAAAATTAAATAATATTTTATAATATTGACTTAATTATTAATGCTTTATAATTATAATACAGTAATTAAGTTAATGTTTTTCAACATTAGAAATTTAGTCTTATAAACAGAAT
This sequence comes from Polydesmus complanatus, assembly GCA_034692225.1. NCBI lineage: Eukaryota > Metazoa > Arthropoda > Diplopoda > Polydesmida > Polydesmidae > Polydesmus > Polydesmus complanatus. Next base: position 13,308 of record JAQGAZ010003091.1, read on the forward strand.
ACAAAAATTTACCTCCAGTAATTTAAAATACATGTACTGTTTTATCAGCACAGGCTACTTTGGTTCTTATTAGAATTGTCTACAGACTGTTATCTTTATTTATTGCTGACCTTTTTTTTCTGATTTCATCGA